>JAVTVY010029672.1:0-131247 GCA_036873755.1 Hanleya hanleyi | reverse complement strand
CTAGCTGTGATAATGGAAGTGTCACGTACGCAAATAAAACTGAATGGTTTAGTAACACCCTCCCCATGTATGCACGGTGTAAAAAATTTCTTTGAATAGGCCGGAAAAGGTAATCAACAGATAACTCTGCCGATATCTTACTGATCTGAATTATGTTCAGTTTATTATTTAACTTAAAGAAATACCCGTTTCAAAAATATTTAGGTTGATAAATATTTCCTTGTTATTCAGGGCGATACGGAAGTCTACCGTGGAAAAATGGTGTTGATTCGCCTGGAAATTTTCGCGATAATGCCGACACTAGGTTTTGACCCCTTTCCTTGAAGACGCATGGATGCAATAGAAATCTAAATAAATATTTTTCATCGCGAGTATTATGGGACCATGAAACTATTATATGATTTTTGTATCTTCAGCAGTTTTCTTGTAATGTTTACCGGAAAACGTGTAACACGATTTGCGGGGAATTCCACTGAAATTCGCCCACTTCAGAGCACGTTTTAATACCTCACTGGCAAATCGTGTTACACTTTTCCCAATAAATATAACATAAAAAGAGCTGAAGAGACAGAAATGATATTTATATTTTCATGATCCTATAATACTCGAGATAAAAAATGTATTTAAATATTTTATTTTATGAATGCGTTTTCAAGGAAATTGATAAAAAAAAAACTAATGTCGGTATATCGCCGAAAATTTTCGGCAAATCGACCCTGTTTCACGTTAAATAAACCAAAAAATGGAAAGGTTTCTAATATGTTATTTGGCCTGTGTACTGTATTGCAGTCCATAGGGAAAATCAACACGCGCGTTTAACTTTAATATTTTAGAAATATCGCAATTTATTCTACGGGTCTGTCTGAAAAAAAAACCCAGCTTGTGTACGGTCAAGGAGCACACGCGTACACGCACGTGGCCTTCCATTTCGACTGCGGTTTATCCCCAACATAGAAAAGTCGACACAGGGCTGCTCCCGCATGGCGGGAAAATAAAGACCGGTGTAGAACACGTGTCTGTCGAAACGTTCATGGCGATATACCAGATCAGAGAGGAAAACGCTATATTCACGATCCTTCAATTCACAAGTCGAATACATTAAAATTATCCAGAAAGTTTCTAGAGCTATACTTTGATGGGTGCCATGAAAAAGAATTGTCACGGGAGAATATTTGGTGACCCTGATATTTGAACATCGCTACTTGAGAGAAAGTGGAGGTGTGAATTTCCATTGAGTCTTCATTCAAGCATTTTTAATGTTTTAGATTGAAGGGAATTTCTCGGCAATGCGCTGAGACAGATGTATTTTTGACAACCAATCTTTTATTTGAGACTTTATCGAAACAGATCCAAATATTTGATTATCGGTGTTTTATTTATTATGGTCAACTTAACGCACTTTTATTCTACATTGCAGGTTTGTTTGCTCCATGGACATATTGAAACTAGAGGAATGACCGCCTTTTCTCCGGATAAAATTATTCGCATATCCACATATTTCTTCGTTATGTTTATGTTTTGTTGTAAGATTCTAACCAATAAACATATGATTGTGCAAGAAAGTCCCATATCCCTATCCAGCAGGACTATACGTGGAAGAAACTAATTTCCGGTGAGCATATAGGTAAGAATCCTGCTTGATTAGTAAACAATATTGCCAAGCTGTCAATTCATTGTCTAGCCATAATAATAGTAAAGTGATCAGCTTTTTTGTCTGTTCTATTGGTCTACACACAGCTTGACTTTCGAGCCACGAAGGACGCAAGAGTTACTTCCAGAGGCGGCATCCACAGGCATTTGCTTTATTACTACCATAATTCAAATAAATGGACGTTCACGGGAAGTATCGCTGAAGGGATTGTTCATTTCAAAGACATTATTAAATAAAAGGCAACAAGTGTCTTTGATTTTATACTTTTTGTTTATTCACAGTTGCACATTTCCGGGACAGTTTTAATTGATCACTCCGGCTCTAAATAAGCCATGCAGTTTTGTTCCATGAAAAATATATTTAAGTGCATTTCTGGAAGGTTGGACATATATGATCTCATCTTTAGTACTATACACATCGTCTTTCACATCCAGCTTATTTGTTTCTCACCACAACCGATACTTCATTCACTATGGAACAACATACAGGAAATCAAGGTAAGTTCACATAAATTTTATTACTGATCGTATGCATTGCATTGTTGGAATAAAATATTGTTTAAACCAATAACAAAGAGAGATCAACAAATATGCGCTATGAAGAGTAATAAATGACATGTGAGAAATTGAGGAATTAACACGGTGGGATACAGCCCATAGCAAATTAAGAAGTAATAAACAATGGTTATTTTGATTACCCACTCGAATCCCAACGGCGAAACAAGACTAGTTAATTCTTGTTAATTACATACACGATCTCTCATAACTGGATCGACGATACCAAGTGACAAAATAATCTCTCTGTATGAAAATGTCATGCGGCGTTGCTCTAAAAGTTGTAAATGTACAACCACGGGTATCCGACTTCTATCGAAATTACAAACTTCAGATGAATAGAGTACTCATCACGTATAGATATTTGCAGATGTAACTTTAAAAGCTTACCAAACAAGGCGCGCTTCAAAAGCGCAAATTGAACAAAAACAAAATTATGAGTTACACCATTAGAAAACCGTTATCTATGGTGAATGTCTTGTAAATTTCTGCGTTTACGCATCGTCCTGAAAGAGAAAAAATATACGCATTAGATTCTAATGTTTCACTCGACATTTATCTGTAATCAAACGTAATAATAATTGTTAAAGTAAAACTATGATCATCTCATTCCAAAAATTACAAATATTGTCCATAAAACAAATAAACGACTACCAGGTGTTAATTTTTGTTGACAAATTTTTCAATCATACAGACCTAATTCCAAACACTTTCAGATCATATTTTTCAAAATTATCTGTTGTCCACAGGTACCCAACTAGACAGGCTAAATTAAATTTATATCGCGATTTTTACTACTCTGACTTATAGTACTAAAATAAAGGGTCCCAAAATATGGAACAATTTACCCTCTCAGTTAAAATCTCACGTTTCGCTCTCATTATTCAAATCGAGGATATAATCGTATTTATTCCTGGAACATAATTAGACATCTATTCTGTTTGCCGTCTGTGGAAGTTGGAAATTAAATTTGTGTTTTTGTCTCACTATGATAGAGTTTACCGCATATTATCATCTTTGTAAATATAATAATTATTTTGGGATAAAACAAACCCCTCGGGGTTTTCATCCCGCCACTATTATATTTTGTTTACTAAACATTATTGTTATGCATGGTGAAATAAAAATCAAATCAAATCAAATCAAATGGTAATCTAGAACTGACTTTTTTGAAGCCGCCTTCCAAAATGCGCAAAGCCCGTATTCTGCAAAATACATAAGATTCGAATCGCACGTTCATAAAACGATATCATGGTTCCATAATATTTTGTTTATTAACGAATTACACCGTAACCGATTCTAAGATATAGTCAAGCAGCACACGTATAGCAAAAATCTGGAGAAAAACAACAACATTAATTTGTGTTCCGTTCTCATAATCCGTTTTTCACGGCCTCAAGCGACACAGCCGTTGTTGTTGTTTTTGCGTCTGTAAAGCGGGACTACTTTCGAGCCGATCGTTTGCCAGGAGACTTTCAATCGTTTGCTAGAAAACGTCTGCACCTTTGTTCGAGGTGTGAAAAGACGACCGGCACCCTTACCGTAGGTTGCCGGAGATTTCCGGCGATCGTCTTTATCTGACCGGCGTTTTTTAAAAAACGATCAACTCATACACCCATCGTTTGCATCGACGTTTTTTTTCATCGTTTAAAACGTCTAGCAAACGAACGTTGGATGGATACGGTCCCTAAGTACATGTAGTACAGACTTGATGCGTGTACACTACAAGATATTTTCCAACATTTTTTTTTTTGCAATATGATGCATTACTTGAGTACATGTAATCCATTGCCTTCAATTTGTCCCAGATACCTAGAGATGACCCCTTTCAAAACACTGGGGTATTGGTCACTGGGCATGCATGTATGCTGATGTATGCCATTGTATAATAATGTATAAGAAACAATGAAATGTATGTCACACATTTTCACACATTTGACTATAATAGGTTCTCAGGCGAGTGTAATTCCGGACGATTTTTCCCACACCAGTTTGTAAAAATGGGCAGTGCAGGAGCTTTAGCGACTTTCATAAACGAGTGTGGGAAAATAGTCTAGAATTAACGAATCAATGTTCGAATTTAAGAAAATTAATTATGTGCACATCAACCTGTGATACCTGCCAAACTAAACTTGCACAGCTGAAAATTCAAATGCATAATTTGTGCATGTTTGCACTTATAATTTTGAACCCTTACGAGTGTGAGAAGTTTTATCTCGTATTACTTGGGAGCTATTGAAATTCCCTTTTACCAGCCATCAGTGAGGGACACAGTCAACTGGTCAATCTCACTTGTAAGACTAAGCGTGCAAGATGCAGTGACATAGTCGATGGATGGACCACAAAATGCCATTCTTTCTGAATGAAAGAGCCATGTTTACTGGAATTATAATTTTGATTATCCATTGTGAGGCAGCAAGTGGCGACGCAAGAAGCACTGATATTAACCCACATTCTCATCAGAAAAATCAATTAGACCTGGAGAGGAGATGGTAGTTGTTTCCCAAACAGCAGGGTCATGTGGCAAATTATGGACCAGAAGATAAGATTTATGCTCCTTGCTTCAATGGGATCCAGGACCTGGAAAAGTAGTTTCCCGCCTAGATCAAGTAGAACCAGAGCAGTGATCAAATTGATCAAAACTAGAGATTTAATTTAATTAGTAGAATGACTAATATAATCAGTTCATTAATTTCAAAGCTTGTTCGCATTGGCCAACAGCCATGACAGCTTCATATATTATCAGTAAATAGAGCAGGTGGGTTCATGTGTATACCTGGATGGATAACTGAAGGAACTAATGATCTCACACTGTAACTACACATAGGTAATTCCTCATCTTTTATGTTTACTCACCTGTTTTGTCAGGTATGTTAGCAGGTCTACTGATAATGTGAATGTCATTGAACAACACACAGCTACATGTACATGTGCTCATATTTGAACTCGTTAACTGGTATGAATGATGCACTTATTTTCTTAATCATTTTTTGGGACAATCCAGTAGCAATTCTTTGTCTGGCACATTCATGTTGCACTCATGGAGAATAGCTTGCAGGGCTCGAAATTAGCATAGGTTTGCTAGCCCCAGGCCAGTCAAATTGCTGATGAACCAGTGGATTTTCATATTCACTAGCCCTACTGGCTATTAAAACTTGAGAGCTTCCAACAGGCAAAAAGAAAAATTATACAAGTTTGCATACACTGAATAAATTGGTATCTTTTGTAATCTAAAAGTTTATTCTGAAAGTCTTGTCTTGGTTCAGGTCAGTTATGGGAAAAACTGATAGAGAAAAAAAAAATGACACGGTTGGCTCTGACCCAAATGTGGGTCTACATGCTGATTGTAGGGTGGTCAACCACAAGCCTATTGAAATTGGATACATTGCAATGATTTCCATGGATTCCATGGCAGAGTCGCCCAATATGTCTAATGTCTATATGACGATGTGAATGATCTACAAGCCATTGCTAAAGGTTGAGCATCTTCTGCAATTAACCCAAATTATCCAGGCTTTTACAATATGAGTTTTTCCATTCATTGTGTACCAATGGGGATCGCCAGCCACACTAGGCGGCGCTAGTGCTCCAACAGTTAAAGAAGATATGACGTCATAAAACGAACAATTATAACATCGTTATTTTATGACGTTGCCATTGTGACGTCCAGAAATACGACATGGGCATGCGCCATTTACCTCTTGGTACACGTAGCCACCTGGCGTCAGTTCGGGCTGGCGAACCCCATTACAGTGATTGAAACTGTCTGAGTGAGGCGTTGTTGCACCTGTTAGGCGCTACTTCATGTTAATGGTACAGTGATATATCATATGCTGTATATATCTTACTGGTTTATGGACTTATAAGTCCCTATTTAGCTTCAGGGCCATAGCCTGGATATCCTAATGGTTCACTTTCATTTAAAGGAATAGAAAACATATGGTCAAATTATATTCCATGCGAAAGAGTAATGTCTCCAGTGTCCAAAAAGCACAACGGTAATTTTTTGCAATTTTTTTCAACTGAAATAAAAAATCTGAAAGACGAAAAAGGCTACAACTCTGCAGGACACAGTCGCCGCAATTGTTAAATTTAGGCCAAATTTGAGCAACTCAGAAGATTCGGATTATTTTGTGTGCTCTGCGCGTGACGTCAGCTGGCTCCAAGATTCTCGCTGGTAACACAGAATAACATGCAGGTATAGTTTACATTTGTGCGGTCTCTGAAACAATGTGAGAGTATTTATGCAGGGTTTTTAATTAGAAGTGTGTGTGTGTTTGGACGAGTATTTCACAAATACCCTGTCATTATGTCACAATGCGTGGTGTTTGGGTGTTTCAACAGGGCTGACAGTGACAGTAGGCCGAACAATATTCCGATTGACGTCTCATTTCACGGATTCCCATTGCATAAGCCCGACTTGCTGTATAGTATAAGTAAGCCGCACCTATAGTCAGACTGGTGAAGCTCAGACTTTTTGTGTATCATATTTAAAGTCATCGTCAATCCATATTTATGATGGATAGAATGGTAGATTTCCCCTCCACACAAAAGGGCGGAGGAGCCAGTCGACGTCACAACATTCGACCGACTTAGCCAAGATGGCGGCACGCATGAACCACATTTAATTGTGGATTTATCAGGTTGAAAAAAATCGTCCGCATGGAATATACTTTGACCATACATGTATGTTTTCTAATCCTTTAAAAGGGCATATCAGGCATTCATGAGAAAACAGGGACCCTTAAAAGAGATGGTCCCTTAATTTACAGGTCTGTTGTCAAAGCCCGGTGTCCTTTGTGGTAGAATATACATGTACATATATACAGGACAGTGAGTGTGTACTCAGGATATACCTGAGTGATTATGTGGCTCACAATGACATGCATATATATCCATGGTATTACTTCAGTTAGATGCTGACCGACTGCTGCTATCTGCATTCTGTATGCTCTAGGCATTTAGGCCATCGTCAATTGATTGGTTGCTTAGCATGACCTTGATTTTTAAAATACACATGCTAAATGCTGTAATTATTTATTATTAATTATTAAACTGCAAACCAATGGTATATATATGAAGAAAATGAGTAAGTTTTACTCATAAAAATGCAAATCCTGCATCTATTTTAATTATTTACCTTCAAAATATAGATGAGGGCTGGTCATGCTAAACAACCAATCAAGTGACAGTGGTTAGTTGGAGAGGAATATCAACTGTGGTAGTTCTATTATGTTGCCAGGGGTTGAAATCTTCACCAAATACTTACAGGATATTTGTCAAGAATTGTGCGTCACATAATTAAAATACATGTAAACGGACTCAAAAACTGTAGGACAGTGCCAATATTCTGCAAATAGATAGTAATTTAGACCCCTGGTTGTGGATAAAAATTGTTATGATCCACAAGGTATGTTGGTGAAGAAAAGTGTGCCAGAGATGGGTAGATACTTCATGTAGGGAGCTATTGTCCGATTATCAAGTTTAACGACATAATCTGCATACAGCAGGCCTTGCTTTTCGTCGAAATTCACGGGTATCCAAACGGATACCCGCAATTTCAGTTTACGGGTATCTACCAGTATCCACTGAAGTGACGAAAAATTGAAGTGTGGAGATTAAAGTGGAATAAACATTTATGTACTCTTTTCATGTTTACTGTTGTTAATAGGATAATTGATTCTCACATCATGTTGTTCCCCACCGCTGTGTAGCCATTCGATTCACTGAGCTGATATTTGACCGTTCAATCAACTGTCAATTTTACTGTGATAGGATGAGTGGATAAACTTTCTCTTGAGCAACCACAATAACATGCAGCATGATTTATGAAATTGTGTCAAGGATTGTCTCCTTGAATTAATTTAATTTGGAGCTGTAATTTGGAGTGACTTGAAAATTTTCGATTTAAGGTTATGGACCTTGATTATATTCTCATTATGGACTAAAAAATAGCTCTGTCTCTCACTATGAATGTCACGGGTCACCAGCTCAGCTTCCGACTTCATTCATTACGAATGTTTATACTTAAGTGCTGCATATATAGTAATACCATCTTCATATGACACCTAGCATATAACTTAAATATGTTGATGAATTGAACAAACACACAATATGAACTTAAAATTGAGTGATGTAAGTCAAGAAATTACGAACAATTCCAATGAACACACATTTAAGAAGTTCACCACAGCACTAACTTCAGGGATTATAATGAGTTAATTTCGTGTTTTCGTCGTTCTGTATGAAGACAAAACCATCCTTTACATTATCTGGCCATCCGTTGTAAGCCTGTACAGATATTGTCTTTCCTTTCGACATTTTCAAGCAGATTGGAATCAAGCCCTCTCGTGTCCTCCATGTTTACCGTTTGTAAACATCGACCATAACACGATAGTTTCTGCAATTGCATTCTCCTATGCACGGTTGTTTGTGTAAATGCCCGTAGCTACAGATGATACGATGAAAATCGCCCAGTACAAGAGAATGCACGCAGCTGCCATAATTCGTCGCCCACTTAGACGTCGTAAAAATATGAACTTCCGCCATTTGTAAAGCCTGCGGTCGATGATTTCTAGGTAAACTATCGTTTATTAAAGCCGAATATGGTTTTTTTGATAGACAAAATTTTCCCCAGACATTATTTTACGGGTATCCAAACAGATTCCCGTGAAGCGAATGAACGGGTATCTCCACGAGTATCGGATACCCGGATACCCGTCGAAACGCAAGGCCTGTACAGATTGTATGGAAAATGCCCCCAGCATATCTTATAGAAGAAGGAATAAGTTAGCAGCTCAAGTGTTTGAAAAAGCTGACATTGACAACGTTCTGTTTAGTGCGACATCCTCAGCCCACTCATAGATCAAATTTGCATAAATTTTCAGACTTCCATTATACTGCTGCTGGCCAACAGATGTTAGACATAGCAAATGTATATGATATATTATATGTTGGTCTATTTAATGCTGCTTCACATAAATTAAGTCCATTATACAGTGAATCGTCTCTGCTATGTCGTCCATTATTGTACCGTCCAGACTCGGGGACGCCTGATTGCATAACAAGCCTACATATATACTGTATGTTGTAAAGTGTGTACACACAGTCCACATTGTGTCTTCCAACATCTGAGTTCTTCATGTACAGGCCTCAATTTAAGGAGTGCTGATGGTAACCTCTCAACAGGTTACCATGAATTCTACACTGGTAACCTGTGGGAACCTATTGCATAATTATTAACCTAATGTCATATTATTAGTCAAAATTATGGAGACATCAAACTAGGTTACCACTAATTTTCATATGGCAACCTCCACGCAACCTGAAAACAGGTTACCACCTTAAATCGAAGCCTGATGTATAATGATGGACTGGTACAAATAAACTTGAACTGTGCTGTATTATATATGATCTGGTATTGGCCCATGCGATGGCAACATTTCAGCTCCGAGGGAATAACATTCATTTTCATCTTCTCAGCATATCGCAAAATTATGTCCAGGAGCCGCGGAGCACATTTGAAAGTGAGGCGGCTGAACTCCTATACCGGCCATGTTAAATGTTGGACTCAGGTGCAATCTAAGATAGAACTTATAACATTGTGAAAAAACAGAATAGGAACGTCATGATAGAACTTTGGTGAAAGCGATGTTAATTCATTATCACCAGCCTTCATCATTTCATGGAATGAGGGAGGGAGGGAGGGAATTTGGCTTTAATAATGTCACACTCAAGTTTGTTTCACTCATATGGTGACAATCAGTTTGGTTGGTGGAGGAAGCCGGAGTACCCGGAGAGAACCACTGCCCTTCGGCAAGTAACTGACAAACTTCCACACATGGACCAACTGGGCTCGAACCCGTGCCGTTCATGGAATGAAAGAAGGGTAAAACATCATCAGGTTTCAGTGCTATTCTTAGTGTTGATTAGAATATTATGGAGTGATTGACTTTATCATTGTGTGTTTAACTTACGTATAATAAATACTGGTCCTAGGGGGCCACACCTGCAATAACACCGGTGAAAACCCAGACTCCTACTTGCCCGTTTTTTGTTTTTCTAGGTTATCCCTAGTATTCATTGTTTAGTATCTGCGGGTGCAAGTTTCGGGTTATTTTAGGTAGAAAATTTTTATTTCTGACCAGCATTGACCGATATGGTCAGATTTTTGCCTTTTTCAGTATTTCACTGATGTTTTTACCCCGCCTATAGCATAATTGTGGCTGGTTGGTAAAGTTTACGGCATGTTTGTTTGTGATCCAGTATTTCTTCAAGATCCCTTTAAGCCATTTCGTGTATGGATTGAAAGTCGTTATGTAACGCATGCGTCGTTTAAGTACAGGCTTATTTTGTTTGCCCTCGTTTTTCTTGAGGTATTTGTTTCTGTCAGCAAAATTTACTGAACGAAAACACGAGTCAATTTCCGAGGTAGAATATCCTCTCTTTTTAAGCTTTTGCTTGAAGAATTCTGACTTGTTTATGTAGTCTGCAGTATTATTGCAGTTTCGTATATATCTTTTCAATTCTCCCGTAATGAAAGATTTGAAGCACGCCTCAGGGTGTGCTGATTTTCTGTGTAGGTATTGATAGGTTTCAGTTGGCTTTGTGTAGCATTTCACATCAAGTATTGAGTCAGTCGAATATCTTTTCCCCTTGAAAACGGTAACGTCTAGATAATTCGCCTCGTTTTCAGATATTTCATACGTGAATTTCAATAGAGGATGTGCGTTATTAGCCATCTCAAAGAAACTCTCAACTACGGCTTTATTTGCCTGTAGTAGTATGAAGCCATCATCCCGAGAACGCTTGTGTAATATAATTCTTTCTTTGTGTGGGAATGCGGCAATTAGCTGATTGATATGCTTGTATATAGCTATATCACACAGTTCTGGGGAAAGGACTGCTCCCTGAGGTGCTCCGACAATTTGTCTGAAGTGTTTGTCGTGAAACCTGAATTCATTCTTTTCAAGAATCAACCGTGCTACATGTATTTCAAGCAACAGATCGATGGGAGGTTTTGGGATATTATAATCCATGTTTTCGTAGGTAGTCAGATCATTTCTGAGTGCTTGTAGGATTTCATTGAATCCGAGGTTCGTGTATAACGAGGTAATGTCATACGTAATAAGCAACGTATCAGTTGGTATTTGATGTTTTTCAATCTCATTGATGAATTCTGAGGTATCGGCCAAGTAGGTTTCTTGTTTCCTCACTATGGGGATTAAGAAGAAATCCAGGTAGCGCCCTAGTTTTTCAGTAGGGGCCCCGCATTGAGAGATGATCGGTCTTCCTGGGATTTTCAGGTCGACCGGTAGCTCAGGTTTTACCGGATCAAGATTTTTAATTGCCTCTTCTACCTTATGTATTTTTGGCAGGAGATATAATGTAGGCTTCCTTGTTGAAACTTTCAGCAGAAAATTCAAAGTCTTCAGACTAAGAACTCCACTAGCATTCAGCCTAGCGACTGTCTGTAGTACCATTTTCTTAGTGTTTTCCATATTCATGGATTTAATTTCGGTATAATGTATACCATCGTACAGCTGTCTATGCGCTTCCACTATGTAGTCCTTTCTATTCAGAATTACAGTGGTATTGTTTTTGTCAGCTTTAGTTATGATGTACTGGCTGTCATTTGATTTGAGTTTGTGAAGAGAGGCGATTTCACCTGGCGTCAGATTTTTTATCCCTGCAGAGCGGTAATTTTTGCTAGAGATATGCAGCTTGGTGGCGTAGAGATAGTCCTCGGTTAGGTTATCCGCCAGAGGGGGTGTAAATGAGGATTTCAGTTTGAATGGAGCAATGTGTCTTTTCACCGTTTCATTTTCCGGGAAGAAATATGCATTGCACCGGGCACTGTGCTCTAATGAGCGGAAGTCAGTGATAAGGTCCTTAATCTCGATTTTCGGAGATGGTTTCGGAGCATATCTCTAGCAAAAATTACCGCTCTGCAGGGATAAAAAATCTGACGCCAGGTGAAATCGCCTCTCTTCACAAACTCAAATCAAATGACAGCCAGTACATCATAACTAAAGCTGACAAAAACAATACCACTGTAATTCTGAATAAAAAGGACTACATAGTGGAAGCGCATAGACAGCTGTACGATGGTATACATTATACCGAAATTAAATCCATGAATATGGAAAACACTAAGAAAATGGTACTACAGACAGTCGCTAGGCTGAATGCTAGTGGAGTTCTTAGTCTGAAGACTTTGAATTTTCTGCTGAAAGTTTCAACAAGGAAGCCTACATTATATCTCCTGCCAAAAATACATAAGGTAGAAGAGGCAATTAAAAATCTTGATCCGGTAAAACCTGAGCTACCGGTCGACCTGAAAATCCCAGGAAGACCGATCATCTCTCAATGCGGGGCCCCTACTGAAAAACTAGGGCGCTACCTGGATTTCTTCTTAATCCCCATAGTGAGGAAACAAGAAACCTACTTGGCCGATACCTCAGAATTCATCAATGAGATTGAAAAACATCAAATACCAACTGATACGTTGCTTATTACGTATGACATTACCTCGTTATACACGAACCTCGGATTCAATGAAATCCTACAAGCACTCAGAAATGATCTGACTACCTACGAAAACATGGATTATAATATCCCAAAACCTCCCATCGATCTGTTGCTTGAAATACATGTAGCACGGTTGATTCTTGAAAAGAATGAATTCAGGTTTCACGACAAACACTTCAGACAAATTGTCGGAGCACCTCAGGGAGCAGTCCCTTCCCCAGAACTGTGTGATATAGCTATATACAAGCATATCAATCAGCTAATTGCCGCATTCCCACACAAAGAAAGAATTATATTACACAAGCGTTCTCGGGATGATGGCTTCATACTACTACAGGCAAATAAAGCCGTAGTTGAGAGTTTCTTTGAGATGGCTAATAACGCACATCCTCTATTGAAATTCACGTATGAAATATCTGAAAACGAGGCGAATTATCTAGACGTTACCGTTTTCAAGGGGAAAAGATATTCGACTGACTCAATACTTGATGTGAAATGCTACACAAAGCCAACTGAAACCTATCAATACCTACACAGAAAATCAGCACACCCTGAGGCGTGCTTCAAATCTTTCATTACGGGAGAATTGAAAAGATATATACGAAACTGCAATAATACTGCAGACTACATAAACAAGTCAGAATTCTTCAAGCAAAAGCTTAAAAAGAGAGGATATTCTACCTCGGAAATTGACTCGTGTTTTCGTTCAGTAAATTTTGCTGACAGAAACAAATACCTCAAGAAAAACGAGGGCAAACAAAATAAGCCTGTACTTAAACGACGCATGCGTTACATAACGACTTTCAATCCATACACGAAATGGCTTAAAGGGATCTTGAAGAAATACTGGATCACAAACAAACATGCCGTAAACTTTACCAACCAGCCACAATTATGCTATAGGCGGGGTAAAAACATCAGTGAAATACTGAAAAGGCAAAAATCTGACCATATCGGTCAATGCGTAGGCTCCCTGACGAGGGTTTCGCTGGTCAGAAATAAGAATTTTCGACCTAAAATAACCCGAAACTTGCACCCGCAGATACTAAACAATGAATACTAGGGATAACCTAGAAAAACAAAAAACGGGCAAGTAGGAGTCTGGGTTTTCACCGGTGTTATTGCAGGTGTGGCCACCTAGGACCAGTATTTATTATACTATATGACTTGGTACCTGTGTATTGAGCTTGTACAATCACCAATCATGATGACTTCATTCTGGTAGATTAATTCATTTGATTTTAGTAGAAATCTGAAGCAAAATTCATATCTCTGTTTTGTTTTCTACTTGCAGGCAAGTATGGCTAGCTATATACAGAGCTACAGGGAGCAGGCGGGACAACCCTCGATGATGATGTCATCACCACGTTACCCTAGTGCTGGCAATGTCTACTCTCAACACAGTCATCAACAACAACAACAGCAACAACAACAACAACAGCAGCAGCAACAGCAGCAGCAGCAGCAGCAACAACAGCAACAACAACAACAGCAGCAGCAGCAACAGCAACAACAACAACAACAACAACAACAACAACAGCATTTTTTAAACCAGCATTTCAACAGTGCTTACCATAACTATGGATCGCCTCAGAACCCCATGATGATGAACAGCATGGCTGGAGGTAGTCCCATGTTCAGGGGAGCTGCCCCGCCCTCAGGACCTGGACCCGGCGGTCCTTCTGCCACACACCCCCCACCCCACCCACACCTCCGACATGCAGTACATCCACAAAACCCCCAACAAGTGGCAGACAACATCCTGCAAATGGCTTCATCCAGCTCCGGCTACCAAACTGTACAGGTTCCGCTAACGAAAGGAAGATCTGCTCCGTACCATGTTCCAAGGACGGCGACCATGTCCAACTACAACATGCAGAATATTCAAGGAATGCCATCTTCTATGGCCGGCATGCAGGGAATGCCATCCAGTATCACTAACATGCAGAACATGCAGGCTATGCTCGCTCTGCAACAGAGTATGGCACTCGCACAAGGTATGCCGGCGATGCAGCCCGCAGGTAGCCCTTCCCAGATGCCCCGCCATAACCCTCAGTTCGGTTATCTGAGTTCATCTCCGCACCCCCACCCTCCCAGAACGTCTCCCATCAGTCCAATGCCCATGCACAGTCCAGCATCTCAACACAGTAATCAGAGTGTTCAGAACAATCCTAGTCCAGTACCCATGCAGAGCCCCATGGGGGGCAGCATACGGTCGCCTGTCTCCGCCCCTTCCCCCAACATGCCCGCTGGGATCCAGTCACCATGCGGTGGCAACAAATCACAACAGTCCATGACATCTCCGTCACCGAGGCAACCGCTAAGGTCTCCCATCCAGCACATGCAGCATATAAATTCCCCCATGTCGAACTGTACGCCCATTTCCTCGCCCAGTCATCAGATGATGAATAATAGTATGAGGTCTCCGATGAATCCGAATCCACACCATCCAATGTATTCTCAATACCACCACCTCCAACAACAACAACAGCAACAACAACAAACACTCCCTCAAGGTCACTATTCACCAGCCCCTCACAGCCTCAACTCCCCAATGAGTCATACAAGTTCCCCACCATACATACAGGGAGCACCGCGGTCCATGGGTCCGAGTCCGCCCCTTCAGAGTCCGCAGACCCCTTACAGCAAGCCATCCCCATCAGGTAGTGTTGGCAGTAGTGCATCCTTTGTGGGGCAGAACTCTCAGAGTTACCCACTAAAACACCCAGGGCCAGATATCAACCCACTGCAGTCGTTACAAAAGCTGGTCATGCTGCCAGAGACGCAAGTTGTCGACCCAAAGAGCGTGGTGAATGATGCCTGCTTGGCCTCACCGTCTTTGGATTCGGGCAGAGACGAAGTGGCCTCAAAAAACTGTGATAATTCCTCTGACTCAGGGCGCTCGGTTGGGATGGAGAATCGGTGTGTGAGCGGTAAACATTGTAGTGATAGTGGTGGTGTTGGTGGTGGCAGCGGCGCTGTCGGTAGTGGTGGTGATAGTAGTGGTGGAAACGGTGGTTTAATCGATTCTGCTCTCTCTAGACTTTGTCCACAAACACTGTCGAACGAACCGACTGCCAATAACGGAACTGTGAATGAACAGAATAGAAATTGTACAAAGGAGGGGGGTGGAGGTCAGGTTTTTACACAGTCGTCTTTCTCTGACTTTGGGACCGTTGTGAATTCGGGTGGACAAATATCACAGGCTCCCAAAGATGATATCCCTCCTAGAGAATCAAACTCTCAGTTAAACCATGTTCAGGAGTCCCGCCCTTCATCCATGTCTTCGTCACCTCTAAACTTGACTGCGGATATCAAAACTGATAAACCAACTTCGTTGAAAAAAGACACTTGTATACAGAAAAGCAAACAGGAGAATATGTCCCCAAAGAAGCGCTTCCTCGGGTCACAACCATTAATTAATGGGGACAGCGCCAAAGAAGAAGTGCAAATAAAACTGTCTGACACCAGTTCAGGATTTATTTTGAATGGACCTGAGAGGCCTCTCCACAAAGGGAGGAAGAAAAGGACAAGGGCCCCTCATGAGTTATCTCCCATAGTAGTAGAACCACCAGGGTCATTCGAACAAAACCAGTTTCCTCACCATCTCATCTCAAACATACCCAGTGCTGAGGAATATATGAACAAGAAATTCTTCAAACGCAGGCGAGTAATGGATTCAGTCGGTGTCCATGTGAACTCTGCCTTAGTGTCTGTGGGTGGGGAAAATATGGAGCCAATAGGCCGGCATGTCACTGGGACACAAAACATTGATTGTAAGTCCAACCAGACCAGTGTGCTCCAGAGAACCCCTCTGCCATTTGGTGCTCAAATATATGACGATGTGTCTGACTTTTCGGATGATGAGATCAAGGGGGAAGGAACCCCCCTCGGAGTTCAGAAGAACCATGCTAATATGTACTCAAATGAAATTCGAGACCCTTTCATGGAGCGAACGGTCTCCCCATTTTCCTCAACACCTGGGAATAAATCCTTCAATAGCTATATTTCTGATTCTGAAGAGTTTGAGAAGGGGAATGTATCTCTTCCATTTCAAGAGAACACGGCCACAACAGAGCTAACAAATACTTCTGAAAGCCCTGCCACAAAGTGTAAGGGTTCACCCACAGAGTCTAAGGTGTCAAATGCTGGTCCAACATATTCACATGATATAGATTCCAAGGAGGAAATACCCATCCATAGTGAAGGGATGGAAAATCCCAAAACTCTCTCTCCCGAACCTAAGGTCAGTGTAAAACCTGTGTGTTCTAGTGCATCTGAAGGTCAAGGCCATGATGAACCAGATGCAATCATCTCTCCTGTATCTAGATTGAGGCCAAAACGAAAAATAGACTACAAGGGCAAAGATGGTCTGAATAAGTTGGGCACGCATGGTAGAATTGAAAATACCAGCACTGAATCTGTAGATAAAAATTTGCCAAAGCCAGACAAACTCGGTTCCAAGTCTTCGAAAAGTAGCACTGATACTATCCAACAAAATTGTAAACCCTCAAGGACTGATACAGAAGATGTGGAATCTGTACAGCAAATGCGTTTAGAGAACCATAGTAGTCGTGAACTAGAAATACAAGATATCAAAGACCACAAATCTCTCCAGACTGGTAGATATTCAGATGAGCTCAAACTGGGAAAAAGTGATAGCAAAGTGTGTGAGGATTCTAATTCATGGACAGATGGCAAATTTATTGGTAATAAGGATATTACACAGCTTGAGGATCATGTTCAAAAGAGTTTGCAGTCTACTTCAAAACAAACTGACACTGCTGCAAGCTGTCCAGCCTCAATACGAGGCAAGAGAAAGACCAGTCTTTCTTCTGATCAGGGTGAAGTCTTCCAGGCATTAGATGATGATAGTGATGAGGAAGAGTTCTCTCCCTTGCAAAAAGTTAAGAAAGGCCCCATCCATGATATCCCAGTGCCCAAAAAGCGAGGCCCTCAAAGATGGAAAGTGGTAGTAGCTCAGAGTGGCGGTGTTGGGGGTATGAAGACTGAATATAATAAAAGTGCTGAAGGGGAAAGGCCTGGTGCTACGCTTGTAAGTGTTGATTATAAATCATCAAAGGATAAGTCGGACTTGGACGCATCAGATGTGGGTCAAATCAAATTATTAACACGTATAGAGGACACACCTCGTATCTCCTCTACTCCGAAATCTGTGTTAGATTCTGATGGGCTGAAGCTGAAACGAAAGCGGGGCCGACCAGTTGGCAGTAAAAATAAACTTAAGAAAGATAAAAAGCACCCTAAACGCAAAGGTGATGTGTTTGAATACAACTCCGATGATGAAATAAGTCCGAGGAAACCCAAGAAAGGGAAAGCCAGTGGGCCAAAGTTAGTGCAGACAATGGTTCTGAGCCCTAATAAGAAACGGAAAGAATTTGTTGTTTCTACCCCTGGGCCATTTATACGGGTCGACGGGACCAGGAGAAACCCGGGCAAATGTGTGATAATGAATGCTCCCCAGGAAGACGGAGAGACGAAGCCTGTGTCAAAGAAGAAGAAAACCTCCCAGCCAGCCTCGACATCTTCGGCGTCTGTTTCCGTTCGGATTTCAAACTTATCTTCAGAGAAATCTGTCTTAGTTCCTGGTGTGACACCATCAGACGAGACACTGTGGTATTGCTGCATTTGTAGGAAACACAGTTGTTACAAGTTCCTAGGGGATTTGTTTGGTCCCTATTACCAGGAGGGTTACCAACCTCCCTCCCAGTCTCTCACCGAGGACGGCTCGGACAAACCAAAGCAGAGACGCAAAAAAATGTTTGTGCTTGCGGACCAGGTGCCCGATTACGCCGCGCTCATTAAACCCATCAAGGGTAAAAGACTGTCAGGGGAGAAAAAATTAGGTGTGTCGCCATCATTTGAACTAGCCTCGGGTGCTACTGCGGACTCGAATGAAATGTGGGTTCACGAGACCTGTGCTCTGTGGTCGGATGGTGCTTACCTGATAGGCAGTAAACTATATGGATTACAGGAGACTGCGAATCTGGCTGCCACGATGGTAAGTGAAACTGTAATACTATGTACATGTATGTGGTAGATGTGCACTAGTACTGGTTGCAGACACACTATAGTGCAAAGCTCAGATGATGTGTATTCATCCTGAAGGCTTTTCCAATTACAAATTGGCATGCAACAGGTGGGGGTTTCCCTATCCCTTGCCCACAAAATTAGATTTCCTATCCAGGCACTACACTCGGGACTTCTATACTTGCTATAAGTTATAATTAATAGATGTTTAAGAGAAATAGAGGAAAGAGTGGGTGACTTGGTTAATGTTAGATGATATGGATACAGAGGTAAGAATATATCACAGGGAACGGGTATTCATTACTAGTGGCTATGTGTCATTGGTACGAGGGAGCATGTGTAGGGTGGGTGGTGTGTATGACCAGTGCCCATTGTACTACAATGGAGTGCCCAATCAAAGCAAACCATACCATACTCCAAGAACCCACAGAATGTTTTTTTTACCTGATTCATTATATCGGTCATGTTAGACGAAGTGACATGGAATTACGGGATTTCCAATAGTGGCAAATGGGGAAGTGTTCCATTTGCTAACATGTGAAGTCACGTTGAAAAGCGGTATCTCCTCTTACATGAACTATACCCCCGTGATTATGCCGATAACCCACCAGTGTGACTTTCAATTCATTTACCAATTGGTAACAACATGAGCTGGTATTTGATTGAGATTGCAAATTGTACAACCAAAGGGTGACTCATTAAAATTACGTGTACTTGGTATCGGGCTTGTCTCAAAATTGTCCCTCCAATTCGGTCATAGCAACTTAGTCAGGCAACTATTTTCTGGGAATTATCCACATTATCTTGCCAATTTCATTTGTATAAACAAAGTTACATGTATATAGCTTGTACTTGAACTAGAACAACTTAATTAGAATCATAAGCTTTTCTCACTGCACAAATCAAGGGTGATAACTCAATGCACACAGATTTACAGCTGCACACTCATTCACATGCAGAAGAGCAAAGTATTTGTAGACATGCAGTGTTCAGCATATAATCTTAAAGAATAGTGAACTTTCATTATATGATAAATGTGTTAAAGATGACATGCAAAGGTTTTTAGATTCTCCTTTTCACATTTTATATTGGTTGAATAATGATAGAAATACCAGTCTATCTATTTCACTTGGTTTAATTTGAATTATCTTGTCTGCTAGAATCTTTTTAAAAGTTGTACTCCCAGCACAGCTGAATTCAGATTTGTAAAACGTCATCGCTTAACTTTCCTTGATTGTGACGTCACGTCAGACCAGCCGCCCGGAGACTGAACGTTACAAGTATTGATGTCTGGCTGGGCGTCATAAACCAATGTCAAACAAGGGCAGATAAGCGATGCGGATTTCATTCCTGAAATTGGCCGGGCTTGAGATACCAACTTTGAAGCACTTTTCAAAAGCTACCAGGACACAAAATACCACAAATAAAACCAAACAAAGTATATGAGCTGATATTTCCATCATTAACTAGCCTGCGAAGAATATAAATAGGAAAATATGAAAAACTTTGCCATTCACCTTTAATACTAACTCTGGATATGAAATTCTTGAATTGTAGGCATAAGCTTACATAAATAACATAAAAAAATATGTACTACCAGCCTAAAAGACAGCACAGTTTAAGAATAAACGGACAGTGTTGCAGAATGCTGGACATATTTCATAAATGCTTCAAATTTCATCTCGTATATTGCACAAATTTATTTACTTGTATAAATTGTGTTCAGTTAATCAACTTTCTCTTTTTACAGGCTTGTTCCCACTGTAAGGAAGTTGGGGCTTCCATTGGCTGTTTACATAAAGGCTGTACACAGAAGTTTCACTATCATTGTGCTGTTGAACGGGGTAAGATGCAAACTAAGCTTATGTTCTGTCAAAAAGGCGGTACTGAATACGACCTTCAGGAACATTGGCTAATGAATATGCACTATTTGCTTCATGCAATTTCATCAGTTTTCTCTGAAGCGAGCCAGTACGGTGTGTAGTGCATGTCACACCGTAAAATTTACTATTAAAGCACGGAATTAAGAAAGCATCAAATGACAGTATAATTATGGGGAAATTTGGACAAAATTAATCCTCTAAAATCATTAAGAGCAAAGAAATAATGGATTATCTGCATGATTATAAACCCTTATGTACACTTCCTGTAATAATAATTTGATCACAGACACCACCTCATTCTATGGTAGGAAATTTCGCTAACTGTGATTGAATTATTAGAGGGTTTTACGTTTTGCCCTAATCATATCGGTCTACTAAGTTCAAATATTCAAAATTTTACTTTTTAGACACCAGCTCAGCCCTCACAATTAAGAAAATTTGCCTTGGCAAAAATCAGGTGGCATCAAAATAACTCTAATTCAACACCATGTTAAAAATTGTTGAGGTAAACTGAATATGCCACAGCATTTACCTCGGCAATTGCTGAAAGCCGTGGCTAATTGTGAGGGTTGCCAGCTTTCCGTGATAATCTTGCTTCCCCATTGTGTGTTCCTCAGTTCTGTGTAGTAAGTGTTTACAATCAATGTATTTGTATATTTCAGAGTGTTACCTAGACGAGGAGAACTTCTCCCTGTTATGTCCAAAACACAAGGTCAGTTCAACCTGCGAAGGAGATGATAGGATAAGGTGGCATTTTGGCCTATACATGGTGTGCTTGAAATCGATTTTTTTGTTTGTTTTAATGTTAATATGGCAAGAAAAAATAGATGTACACAATATGTGAAAGTTCTAGCTTGATTGCATTATGATTATAGTTATGACATGAAATTGAAATCCGCAGCCTGTGCTATTTCATGAAAAAAGGGTCTAAATCTAGTCATTCAAACACACATTTAGACACAAAGGACCCCTTGGACCAAATCACCATTTAACCTGGTGATGTTCAGTGGCATTATATCTCCATTGTGAGAAAATTTATTTGGTGAAAGAGGTACTTTGTATCTAAATGTGTGTTTGAGTGACTCGATTTTGACCCTCTTATGCTCAGAGGTGGGGATGGTGCTCAGTTTCCAATTTGAGAACAGTGGAAGGCAACAATTCAGATTTTCTGTTGTACTTTATAGATGACCCCTAAGCTATTGATTGGTGCAAAATAATTTTTCAACAAGGGAAGGGAGATAACCGTGTGAAAAGGATAATTCACCATTTGCCAATGAGAGTTATTCCCCTTGAAACAATGATTGGGGAAATCTATCCAAGATTTTTCAAATGAACCTTCCCTTTACACGCAAGTGTGATGAAACCTGAATACTAAAACAACCATTTCACATTTCAGGAGAAGAAGGTGAGGACGTCCGAGCCATCCACGGGAAGCTCAAGGGTCTCTTGACAAATCTGAACAGGTAAACTTGATTTGATTTAATATTGGTCATTGATATTGTTTTAGGCAAAGCATCATGGTGACTATGATAAGTGAACTTGATAGAGATGAAATGAAATTGAGAAAAAAAAAATAAGGTCATTAAAACTAAACAGGAGGAATAACTGGTGAATAGGTGTAATTATTCAGTAATTAAGCCTTGAAAGCACAGGATATTTAATAAAAATTTTCTTATTCTTATAGATTTCAGAAGGTGATGTAACAACATCAGTATCGTCCTGTAGAGTCACGGCCCGTCACTTTAAAGGAGAATCATTTTGAGTGTGGCATATCCATGACCTCTCCTGAACAGACCCAATTATTTCTTCCATATGCTGGAGTACCATCATGTTGAAATCGGAAATCATTATAATTACTGCTGCCTGATCTGCTCTTTCAAGTGTCTTGCTGATGAACAGTCTGAAGTGTGATCTCAAGAGAGTTAATTTGGCTGAAAAGCATACCCAAGGGAGCTAACTCCGTATGGCGAGCTTGGTGAACACATGGATATTGTATTTCAGTCGTACTCTACTGTCTCCGATGACACTGGTACGGAAGAGAATTTGATCTACCCCACATCTAATGTGATATATATATTTGTATGACACTGAGGAGTTGGTTGATGTCCGTCGAGCCTGTTCCAAATTCATGGCCTAGAGAATGGTGGCCCTCCACTTCCCTGTTTCATTCCAGCATGTCCATAATCGATGCTTGGAATTGAACAGCAAGAAAATGATAGTCATCCGTTCCAGTTAGTGGAGAGTGGAACTTAACTGCTAGAGAAGATTACAGCAGAAACCTGACAGCAGTGTGTTTGTGTGATGTGTTTTACACTCTTTATACCTGGAAAACTCCATTACGGAGAACACTCCATTATGGAGACCAAGCTTATATTATGGTGTGCTGAGGGTAACCCATTCCATTGTATATAGGAAGGGGAGTTAGCAGGGTTATTCCAGTGTGATCGACTTTAATTTGTTTTGGTGCCACAGCGAATGGCATTTATATATATTTATGTTATGATACATGGTAGACAACATGTATGGAATATGCTATCCCCGATGTTAAAACGCAATTTACTCTCAAAATATTTATTATTGTTGTATTTTGTAATTTACTATGACATGTATGAGACGATTTTGTGGTAAAGAGATGTACAAACTGGACACATGCCGGAACAGGCCATGGTTAATTATATTTAACCAAGATGGAGTGTGACACTTGTTAATAATGGACAGAATAAAGAGAATTATTTTTGCATTACTGTCGTCGGTCCGGTCTGTGTACATGGTGTAAGGAGCTGATGAACCTGCTGGGAGTCTTGGCTTACAGACTTGATGTACATATGTTATTAGATATACACACCACAGCTGAGCTGCCTGTAAAACCAACATGAATATTTATTCCCTAAGATGTTGATGTAATTGAACTTTAATTTTTAAAACCTTCTATATACTGAGGTGGCATCGGCACTTTAAGAAGGTGATGTTCCATAAGTTTTTGTTTATGAAACTTATACATTTCGCAAGATAGATACAAAGTATTCTGTATCATTACTTTCTTTTTCGTGCGTCCAGCCAGTAAAACAGGTTATCACATGGTGTTATTATATTGTGTTATCACATTGTCATTGTTGTAGTCCTGCCATTCAGCATAGTACTTAATGCAGATAAAAAATACGTAATTTCAGTTAACACATTCACCTTGTGATCTGTGAATAAAGAGTTTGTTCCATTTTTACCGGAGCTGGTTTTCTTAATCTTATTTGTCCAGTTGTCCTTAGTTTACATGATGTTGTGGGTCTGCCCCACCAAGAGACGAAATGGACGTATGATTCTCTCATATTACTGTTGATGTTCCTATTGATGAGGTTTCATGTCTCCACAGACAGCATACCAGTCATATAAGACGAAGAGACAAAGTCGTGTTGAAAAGTGGTATCTCGTCTTCAGACAGGCCCAAGAGTATATTGTGGCTATGCATACCTGGCCATCAGTCCTTTCATTTGGGTCCCCTACACCAATAGCGTCTTTCGTGTCCCCTGCACCATCAGTACATTAATTTTGGTCGTCCTATATGAGGCGCCGTTTGTCACTTTCTGATTTAATCTACTGATTTATAAATATCGGGTATTTAGCAGTCGGATATATAAATGTGCATAAAATGAGCGTGAAATAAACACCGACTTTAGTCAATTTTAAATCCTATATCAGCGAATAAAATCCGAGAAATATTTATAAATACCTATATTAGATTTCAAGATATATATATCTCTCGTGTTATTTCTGGGATATAAATTCCTCTACAATATATATATATATTCCTGACAAACGATTTCTTATTTATATATCCGAGGTAACGTATCTTACTGATATATAAATATTTCAAAATGTGCTGTTGGGTATATATATATATCCAGTCTTCGTCTAACTCCGGATTTACAAATACTGAACTGAGAAAGTCTCATATATAGATATCCCATTGATAGTATGCTAATAGTATGCTGATGAGTCTCAAAAACCGATGACGTCGTCGGTTTTTGTGTTGGTTTAGATCATATTGTCTATTTCGTGTTTCAGGTGACAAAAGTCCTTGTGATCCGTGGGCAAGACATAATGAATACTAATAATAATAGCTTTCTATAAATTCTGTGCTTCTGCGAATAACGCTGGTTAAAAGTAAGAATTAAGTACCTGAATGAATTTGCCCGATAATATTCACAGATGACCCACAAATTAGCGTGTGTTTACAATACCGCACATGAGAATCTGCGGAATGATTGAGCGGTGTTTGCCGACTTTTGGTAAACTTGAAGAGGCTTAGTGTGACATCATCATTTTTGCGGTAAACGTATCGCAACTCATTAGCATATTATAACTGGGATATCTATATATGAGACTTTCTCAGTTCAGTATTTGTAAATCTGGAGTTAGATGAAGATGGATATATATATACCCAACTACACATTTTTAAATATTTATATATCAGTAAGATACGTTACCTTGGATATATAAATAAGAAATCCTTTATCAGGAATATATATATATATGGTGGAGAAATTTAAATCCCAGAAATAACACAACGAGAGATATATATATATCTTGAAATCCAAAATAGGTATTTATAAATTTTTCTCGGATTTTATTCGCTGATATAGGATTTAAAATTGACTGAACTTGGTGTTTATTTCACGCTCATTTTTTGCAAATTTATATATCCGACTGCTAAATACCCGATATTTATATATCCGACTGCTAAATACCCGATATTTATAAATCAGTAGATTAAATCAGAAAGTGACAAACGGCGCCTCATAATTTATTGCGTTTTTTAGATCTGAAGTATCATGTAAATATGATGAGGCATTTGATAGAAAATAAACATTAACGACGTAGTCGTGCTTGTAAAACCAAGCTATTCAACATTGCCAAGATTGATTTCGCCGAGGTTCGCGTGAAGTAGAGGGTCCTATTATTTACCGTCCAGTCACGCACAGTCATGTCCAGGCATACGCCCAGTCAATTCGAGTAGCGTACAACTCACGCCCACTAAAGTTCAGTAGAAAAAAAGATAACCGGCACGCATTCAGCCACCTGGACGTCCAGTAGCAAATGCCATGTCCAGTGGAGATAACTGTACACTCAGCATTTGAAAATGGTTATTTTGCTATTTAAGTTTAAAATTTGAATTAAAACAACCGAGTTCGAAACCTTTTTTTTATGATCATTCTAACTTCATTGTTAATTTTAATTTTGAATTGCAATTTCACTTTTTTAAATGAAATTTCAGTTTTGATTGAATTTGATCAAGATTAAAGTAAAATTATTTGTAAAAAGTTGAACTCAAATTTGAATATAATTTTAACTTGAAATTAAAATTTGATAGTTGAAAAAAAGTTTGAAGAAAACATTTCATATGGACTGAAGTGATGGACTGGAGTTCACCTCAAAATCAAATTAGTTAAAAATTGTCCCTAACCTGAAGCTAGGGAGAGTATGTTTCAATTTAAACTTTCAAAGTTGACATTCAAAATTAATAATGAACTTTTCGAAAATTCCTGAAACTTCAGTATGTTTTATAAACTACACATCCTCCGATAATACCTGAAAATTGCACACCAGAGACACACTGGAGATTCAATCATTGGAACTCTCGGGGTTTTGTCAAAATAATTGGAACTCTCGGGTCGGCAACACTATTCATCAGGTAAAAATGGCGCATTCGGAGCGAAAATTACTACCCAGCGATAAAACTTGGCCCGATTTGGAAGAGCTATTAGTGTACGTACCTCAAGGTACCCACTAGTTGGTGATCCGTGTAGTTAGGAATCTTCAGTGTAACGTAAAAGGCGCGTTGACGTCTGGGGTTTACTGGCGAAATTCCACAAATCCACTAGCCACACACGCTTTCGAATTTTTGGCGGTAGGTCGAGTGTAAACGGGCATTAATTCCCAATCCCGGCTTGATCTTCACTGCGCACCATCAAGAAACTCATAGTACACTTTGGTTTGCGATCAAATTATCAACTGTTGAACGTTGTTTCGCCCTTATTTGGATCTAGTTCAACATTATCATTCGGTAAACGGATCTAACGGGTGGGAGTCGTCGTACTCTCGGGTGATCATGTTGAAGTGTTTTCATTTTCCTGCTCAATCATCGATTATTTATCGATCACGCCGTATATCCTCTCATGTACGTTTAGGATGCAAATTTTATGAGGCTTGAGGATATGTTAAATTGTAATAATTCGTAAACCAGCAGGTAATGTGCTAATAATTGACATTCATAATAAAAATTGTGTGCATCTTCGCATGACTCTCAACGACTTCATTCTCAATTAGCAGACGGCTCTGGTGACAACTATTCTCATTTTTTTTACCTCGATGTCCTGTTTGAACTATAGAGAACGGTTGACCACTTCTATCTTCGCTTAACCAGATTTTTTTAATATTCAGATTTCATTTTGGATATACATGTATGCAGTAGTTTTTAATAAGGAACCGTGCTGCTTACAAGGGATTTCATAATACAATACCGTTTGTGGCTGATGTGATGTTTACAAACACGCCATGTTGCTCTGTCAAGTGGGGAGCTGAACAGTTTTGTTACATGTATGTCTGAAGTTGCAAACTTGCAAGTTAATTTTGGCTGTCATGCTGATCTCTGATTGGGTGATGGGTTATCAAACAGTCACACAGCCAATGAGAATCATAGAAAAACACCAAATAAAATAAACATGTTATAAGAAGTTGAAAACTTCAGACATGAAGTTTAAAGTCGTAATTTCTTGTCACTGAAAGATATATTGGTAAACTATTATGAAATCCTCTGTAATATTGTTCCTTGTTCATACCTTGATGTATTTCACATAGTTTCTGGACTATAAATCATGCAGGGATTCATAGAAGTCCAGATTTTACGAACCGAAGTCCAGAAAATTGAGTTTTTTTTACAGTCAAATTGAGTTAAAATATAATTTATCGGCATTTTTCCCCCTAAAGTTGAGTATATAATTTTTTTACAAACCAGGGTGATTTTTCCCCACAAAGTTCTGTACTAAATAGAATACATAAAACTTACAACTTCATAGCAGGCATCCTGCACGCTTAAAACTAAGTGTCGAAACCTACTCGTAAAGTGTTGCAATAACCCTTTAAGTGTGTCCACAGGGACAGCACTTTAAAGTGCAGTCCCTGTGGACACACTTAAAGTGTTATTTCAACACTTTACAACACTTTAGTTTTAAGCGTGTGCTTTGCTAAATAAAACAATTATTCACAAGTTATATCAATGACAAAGTAAAATACTTTGCAATGATAAAACAATATTTTTCTTGCAGTTTGTAAAGAAATAGGCTGTCCACAAACCTATTTATACAGTTTTTGTAAATAAGTGGCCTACTAAATGCTCATAATGAAGTGACAGTGTGTCAAAATCTTGTTAAATGAGTACAAGACTGTCCCAAAGTTGACTGGAGCTCTTTTGTGAAAAAGGTAGAAAAATAACATCAACTTCCATGTGCTTTATCATCCATGAAGAACGGAGAAGTTGGCAGCAAATACTTTGTTTATAAAAGTATACTTTGATTGAATAAAGCCTGGCAGGGAAAAACTGGGGAACTGTTCTTGGGAAGTCCTGAGGTGAGGCAGGCATTATATCAAATAGATTTTCCTAATGCGGCTCAAGAACAATGCTTGGTGGTATTGTAACAACAACAACACACACTGACGAGCCGAGGTGCGCGAAAATGACGCTTCTCAAAAGAAAATTAGGAGCGTGGTGGAGCACCTCAAAAGGCCAGGACTGAAAATTGCGAATTTATGAAGCTTGAAAATTCAGTTTCCAACACACAGATTGAGTATAAATATTTTGGTGAAAAATATGGATTTTTTACTCAAAAAAATTCAGTTTTGAACTGAAAAATTGAGTTTTTAAACTCAATCTACGAACCGAAATTCGGTACGTAGAACTGACGTGAATGAATCCCTGTCATGGTGTAACCGATCAATTCAATATGGCTACAATACTTCAACAGTGAACGAACATTTGGCTTCTGGATGTTGGCTATTGGTTATGACTTCTGAATCACTTGAAGAATAATACCATGTACTGATTTTAGGCTTGAACAAAGCGCCATCGAAAAAGGCGTGCACCGAACCTGAGTATTGCCCAAAGCCCCATAGGCCCAGTCCACCTGTGCCCGACAATTTATCATTATATACTTTAGATACTTTATTTGCACTATTATACCCGAAGGCTAAATGCACCACATAAATAGAAAACAAACATAAACTTATAAGGACATATACATAAATAATATAATAACATGAGGCAAGAAGGAGACAGGAAGGACGGGACAGGATGCGGGGATTTCAGCAAAAAAAACTATATTATATAGTTTTCATGGTTTTGGGAGAGACTGACCAAGTGGATAATCCTTCATTGCAAAAATATGCGAATGGTGTCGGTAACCCTTCTATAATTGTACCGATAGAAAAATGTTAAACGATTGCCTGTCGTTGACAATTATATGACTTTTATCATATTACATCTTGTTGAGAAGCTCGGAGTATCGTCTTTGAAACAGTGTGGACAATCATATTTTCGTCTCATTGATATTCATAACAGTGTTGGAATCGATTCATAAACCCAGATGCATATCCTATAGTGCCATACATTCTATACAGTCCATTTATAAACGGTTCTCACGAAGTAAAAATGCTGTGTGTTCGTCTCTGGTATATACCAAACTTGAGGGGATAAACAACCAGGCGAATTAGATATACTTCTTATTTGACATGATATGTCTATCCGGTTTAATACGCGATCGGTCTTAAATTGGTTGATGTCAGGCTTAAGCATTACAGTCAGTTCTCAATGATTAACTTATACTAGGATTCATATTACGAGAACAAACTGAACACTGAAGAGAGTTATAGTTCCAACGAGTTCCAAAAGAGAAATATTGCAGCTGCCACATTCGCGATGTAAGCAAATTAAAATATAAAGCAGATGGTGTAGAGAATTTAATTTATTAAACCATGTTTGCAAAAGATACTGCCAGATTTTGAGGTCCAACCAAAACTGCTTTACAAGGAGAGTACATGACCACGGTTCGTGAAACCATATGATAAGAGACGATAATCGGCAAAGATAAATTTCTTTCACACATTAAACTTGTGACTACCGGAAAACCTAAATTCGACGATGCGTTAATACATGCATGCAGTATTCGTACAGTAAAGTTTTTCGCTAGGGAAATGAAAATGACATGATCACCCGAGAGTACGACGACTCCCACCCGTTAGATCCGTTTACCGAATGATAATGTTGAACTAGATCCAAATGAGGACGAAACAACGTTCGACAGTTGATGATTTGATCGCAAACCAAAGTGTACTTGAGTTTCTTGATGGTGCGCAGTGAAGATAAAGCCAGGGCTGGGATTTGATGCTCGTTTACACTCGACCTAGCGCCAAAAGTACGAAGGCATGTGTGGCTAGCGCATTTGTGGAGCTTCGCCAATAAACCCCAGACGCCAGCGCACCCTTTACGTTAACCTGAAAGATTCCTAACTATGCGGATCACCCACTGGTGGGTACCCTGGGGTACGTACACTATTATGGCTCTTCCACCTCGAGACAAATGTTATCGCTGGGCAGAAATTTTTGCTCCGAGACCGCCATTTTTACCCGATGAATAACGTTGCCGATCTGAAAGTTCCAATTATTTCGGCAAAACCCCGAGAGTTCCAATGATTGAATCTCCAGTGTGAGAGATAGGCCTACATTTTTTAGAAATTTATTTATGGCAATTTATTTGTATGTCCACATTTTAATGACATGGCAACCGTACCCCAGTTACAGATGAGAGGGGGACTTCCCCCTCCCTCTATATATTTTGCTATCCCTAAGGCTAGTCCTGAAAATTACAACACTATATCTGTCATGTGTCTGTGGGTCAAGCTCTACCAAAAAATGTGAAAACAAACCAAAGAAAAAAAAACAAGATTGCCACCATGATGACGTCACAGTGACGTCATTTTTAAAACAGATATTTTTAGACGATTTTTTGTCATTCCCCATTATAGACACAAATGAATTTTATATATCAATAATATCCAATATGGTTAATTATGGTTTCATGTCTTGTTTATAACTTTATAGATTATAATCATAGCCATTACAAGGTCGTTTCTGTCCATTATAGTAAAAGCTCTCTTCCATTAATATTTTAGCATTCAAAATTATTCATTAAAATATGTAATTATAACGCAGCAAGGAAGCAATCAGAGATTGCTCAATTGTATGCCCCCCTTCCACTTTAATCCGACACTGCTCCACCATTGTTCTGTTTTGTATTGGTCTGTGGAGGCCTAATTTGGCTAATTATAAAAATTCTGTTTCAGTCACTTTTTTTGGCATGCCTCGCATAATACATGTACATATTCCACCAGGGACTTTCGCCAAATTCACAACTGTGACCTGGTTATGAGACCTACATTCCTTGGGAGTATATTGTGGTGAAATTATGAAGCGATCGTGAACTGTGAATTTTGCATGATCCAATTCACTCTTTTTGGGGCAATTTCATCCTTCAGGACCTATGTGATCTACTTTGGAATGTGCTTTGGACAAATAAATATATCCCATTCATTTAGGTTCGATGAACAAAAGGCCATAACTCTTGAAAATATAACCGAAAGCAGAGAAACTTCACGCTGCACAACTATGGGGTACTAACCACATATCATGCAAATTCCATAATTGTCCATACAATATTAACCGAGATCCAGCCCGGACAAGTCCCAATTCACAAAGATTTCAAGAACAAAAGGGCCATAACTCTTGAAATATACGCGAAACGCGGAGAAACTTCACACTGCACAACTACAGGGCACTCACCACATATCCTGCAAATTCCATACAATATTAACCGAGATCCAGCCTGGACAAGTCCCAATTCACAAAGACTTGATGAACAAAGGGCCATAACTCTTGAAAATATATGCGAAACGCGAAGAAACTTCACGCTGCACAACTACAGGGCACTAAGCACATACCCTGCAAATTTCATAATTGTCCATACAATATTAACCAAGATCCAGCCCGGACAAGTCCCAATTCACGGAGATTTCAGGAACAAAGGGCCATAACTCTTGAAAATATAGGCAGAACGGGGAGAAACTTTACGCTGCACAACTGTGGGGTACTGACCACATGTCATGCAAATTTCATACTTGTTCATACAATATTAACCAAGATCCAGCCCGGACAAGTCCCATTCACAGAGATTTCAGAAAAAGGGCCATAACTCTTGAAAATGATACCGGAACTCGGAAAAAACTCTACGCTGCACAACTATGAGCCACTGGCCACATTTCATGCAAGTTTCAATCCTGTCCATCAATTATTAACCGAGATATCGCGCGGACAAGAAATTTGGACGGACGGACAGACAGACGGACGGACGGACGGACAGACGGACGGACAAAGCGATCGCTATATGCCCCCCCTCTAACTATGCCCCCCCTCTAGTTAGAGGGGGGGCATAATTATTCTATCAATTCCTTAAATTGAGTTAAAATGTAAAAAGAACAATATCCCAATGTTGATAACAGACAATGAAATGATTTAGTCGATTGGTTTTACAGTCGCACATAGAACTATTTTGACAGATCTGGTAAATCTATTGGCTGTAAACGTTTGCAAATATTGTTTCCATTTGGCAGATAAAGTAGTAGTTTCGTCTTTATGATCAGATCTGTCTATTAATCAAGATCTATTCACTTCAGTCTCAACTTTTGAACATGTCTATTACAAGGACATTAGTTTGGTTAAATGGAGCCTACTCCACCAAGGTTTTACATATTGGGTGTACAATAAAATTAGAATTGAATAGAGTTCCATCAGTAATAAGACTAATTGTGACGGTATATATGTGACACAGATTTTTAGTCTGATAATTAAAGGAACAGGATTATTCTTATTAATAGGACTTTACAATAAAGCTGCTGTATGACAGAATATAACATCATAGCCACCTGGAACTGTGACAGGAAATCATAGAACCAGATAGAATTTGGACAATTAAATATTTGATCCAATCTAATTAAAATTAAATCCTACCTGCTCCCCAATTCAGATATGTCGCCTACATAGTGACATATATGATTGGGGAGCATTGATAGAATATTAAGATTGATATTTGATCCTTCAATATTTCGATGGGGGCTCAAACCAAAAAGTGAGCGGTACATGTATCAGCATTTGTGAACCCAGTAAAAATGTTGATATTTGCCTGGAACTGTTCTGGCATGGGGAATGCCAGTGGTGGGTGGTAAATTAAGTTCTGCCTTTGTCCGGGTTGTTTTGAATTGCTGGCTATATCTAAAGAGCTGGTTTTTGACTATGATGAGGACAAGCATTTTACATTTCTTTCCTCAACTGAACCAGATGATTATTTATTCTCTATTATAAATTCTGTCACATTTATGATCCAGGCTATGTCGATAAATTCTAGACAACAACAGTACCACATGGATTGTATAGTCCAGTACATGTATAACGTGACACGAGGCTTTCTTTTTTAATATTCTGTCAGTAAACAACAGGATATTAAAAAAGAAAGCCTGGTGTCACGTTATACTGAACTAATGGATTGTAATGCTGTAATGTTCTACATGAACTGACTTTCAAACAAACCATCGGTTTTGATGTAAAGCATATGCACGAAGTATTTATTCAGTGTAAAATACTCTACAAAACGTGGACAGGAACAGGAGGCCAAGAAGTTGGAGCAACTCTATATCTGGCCATATCTGCTCCTGTGATGGATATGGGCAGATCAAATCAATGGTACAAAAGTACTTTAGATTTCATCCATTTCAAATATTAGCTGTGTGAAACAAGAAATTATGCGAATGAGTAATACAAGTGTGAGTCCAATTGTGTTAATTTAGAGCTGATGAAAACTTGATACGAATAGGCAAAGCCAGAAACGAGAGGAAGAAGAATTTCTCCGCTTGCTTCTAGGCTTTGCCTCAACCTGTAACCATCTCGGTCATCTATACGCAGTAAGACTGACCCTGGGATCGTGTGTATCCATTTACAGCCTACTTTCGGCAAGTGCGAGAGGGAATTTCCAGAAATCAATACCACGTGGCTTCGTCAGCCAATCAGCTAAAGTCTACCGACGTAACCCCAACGTAACTCGCCATTTTCGAATCATGTGATGCCCTACTTGTTGAAAATTACAGATCTACCTAGCTCCGGTGTAGCCTTGTTCCATACTACGTGAGAACAACGCTACGGCTGTAAACCAGTCACCAGATCGAGTTGTTGGGAAATTGCCGTACGGGCAATATTTGCCGACCCAATTGACCATAACCAATAAAATAATTCGATTCTATGTCCACTTACCTTTCATAAAAATCCTTGTTTATGAGTGACCGTCCGTTTTTAGCTTGGCAAGAGATCGAAACTCGGACGAGGGGGGTAAAACTGTCCACATCTCCGCCATCTTTACATCGATAAGTTTTACATGGACAGTTTAACCCCCCTCGTCCGAGTTTCGATCTCTTGCCAAGCTAAAAACGGACGGTCACTCATAAACAAGGATTTTTATGAAAGGTAAGTGGACATAGAATCGAATTATTTTATTGGTTATGGTCAATTGGTTCGGCAAATATTGCCCGTACGGCAATTTCCCAACAACTCGATCTGGTGACTGGTTTACAACCGTAGCGTTGTTCTCACGTAGTATGGAACAAGGCTACACCGGAGCTAAGATCTACACGTTCATAAAGTTAGACCGCGGTTCGCAGTTCGCAGTTCATTATTCGAGGAGACCAGCAATTATTTCCTCAGATATGGAAATCTGTATTTTTTTTATTATGAGTACTTTGAACTCCAAACTCTGTATAGCAAGAGAGAATTTCATGCTCTATATCTTTGCATATTCATATCCCAAATCTTACGCCAGGGGAAGCTGCTAGGGGCGCTGTTATGAGTCGCTGAATGACTGGTCCCGAATAACGAACTGCGAACCGCGGTCTAACTTTATGAACGTAAATCTACCACACCTCTTGGGTGATACGAAAGTTATTTATACCTATATATTTTGTAAGCCTAGCCTATATCTGTTTCCCAAGTGGTTTGAAAACCTGTAATTTATCAGATTTCTCGAGTCTGTTCTCTGCCGGATGAAGGCCGAACAGAATCCCATAATATACCGGATATCGCTCCGCAATAATGGAGACTCACGATTCGCAAGCCATCTTATGGATGGCGAAGTGTATAGTTGGCTTTGCCTATTCATATTATTGTTGTACATAAGAGTAGCACAGTTCTGACAATATCTCAAGTGTATTACTTAAATAGCTTTTAGAATTGAATTGTCTGTCGATCAAATTGTTGTTGACATTCTTTGCGTGCTATTTTTAGATTATTGACTGTGGCTTGTAGCCCCAGTTTACGTGATATTTTCAGGACAAAAACATGTTGTTAGGAATTAAATAGGTCATACCTTATTTCTTTAAGCCTCAAAGATAATGTTTAGAGCCGCGACCAACTGTTGATACTCTTCTGTCGCTGAAATTTAACATTTTTCATCGATGTCATACTGTACACTTTGCTGCATTTGGCGCCATTATCAACTTGAGGTCACGTGATATATTTTTCAACCTCGCCACCAGGGGTCGCTCTCCGCTGGAAAATTGGCCGCTCCGACGCACATGCGTACACTTCGCCATCCATAAGTCTTACCGCGTATAGATCACCGAGATGGTTACAGGATGGCTCCAACGAACACCCCTGGGGTGCACTCCAGAGATTCTTTCATTCGGCATGGAATAGACTATGGGTCCGTTTTTCGGCCACCAGTTGTCGTAATACCTTCAACCCAAATCACTTATATGTATATATTTTCTGAAAGAGCACGATGAAACTATTATTTTAAGATATACCACTGCTATGTTATAGAAAATTTAAACTCGAACAATCTTCTCCATGCTTGCTTCATTTTTCCTAGAAAACCCCTTAAAAATGTCGAAAAATGGTCAAATTCGGCTCAATTTCCAGAAAAATCTGTAAGAGCGATTTTAATTAAACTTCTTACACACGTTCCCTGGTCCGCTCTCAACTTAAAAAGGCAAATAAAAGTGGGTGTCAACCTAACCGTTTTTTGTCAGATTTTCTTCCCGTAAATGAGTCCCGATTTTTAGGCACACCCAAGGGGCATAACTGAGGCAGGACAAACTTTACTCCCATTTGCGTACACTTCGCCATCCATAAGATGGCTTGCGAATCGTGAGTCTCCATTGCGGAGCGATATCCGGTATATTACGGGATTCTGTTCGGCCTTCATCCGGCAGAGAACAGACTCGAGAAATCTGATAAATTACAGGTTTTCAAACCACTTGGGAAACAGATATAGGCTAGGCTTATAAAATATATAGGTATAAATAACTTTCGTATCACCCAAGAGGTGTGGTAGATCTGTAATTTTCAACAAGTAGGGCATCACATGATTCGAAAATGGCGAGTTACGTTCGGGTTACGTCGGTAGACTTTAGCTGATTGGCTGACGAAGTCACGTGATATTGATTTCTGGAAATTCCCTCTCGCGCTTGCCGAAAGTAGGCTGTAAATGGATACACACGATCCCAGGGTCAGTCTCACCGCGTATAGATGACCGAGATGGTTACAGGTTGACTTTACTCCATGATCCCGATCAGCGTGTAGACGAAGCCAGCCCTCGATTTGTACGTACTCGTTTGCAGCGTTGATAATGCTGAATAGGATGGCATTATAGATATAAGCTATTAAGGAGACAAGAAGAATTATGATGTAGCAGAACAAGGGCAGTCTATCGTATTATGAAATTAGAGACGTAATGTATGCAGATTTATGGTTCTATTTTCACGTATGTTTCGCATTTATAAGCACTCATCGATATTGAAAACATCATACTTCATGCCTGAATCCATTTGACTATTTAGTTATATTTATCACATAAAAAGAACACATCAAAACCGATGACCTTTACATGATGGAACATTAGAACCAATATGATAGCGATTCATTTACACAAAGCTCAAATGAGCGATCGTCACAGCCTGACAGGCGAGGGTCCAGGGGCCGCCTAGGCCCCGGAAGCTCCAGGGTCTCCGGTTGCCGGAGATGCGTTTTACCCGTTTTCTCGGAAACAAATCTGAACACAATGTATATAGATTTATGGTTCTATTTTCACATTTGTTTCGCATAAACCCGCATCGATATTGAAGAATATGCCAGACTCCATTTGACTTCCTGGTTTGACACAAACAAAACGTCTTGGCACTCTATCTGTAATTTTTATGTGTTTTTTTTTATGTTTTTATGCTTTTTTTTATTTTCTTTTTGTTTTCTCTGTTTTTGTTTTTTGTTTTGCTTTTTCTTCTGTTTTTTTTTTTGCGCGGCCAAGGAGGGGGCGTTCGCACCGGACGACCCTAACGACGCCCTTGTCATTGTAGGGTAGGCCTAAACAGCATGTCTGGGGTTGCTGGAGTTAAAATTCCCAGATGGATTTGTTGGGGTGGTTGAGGAGTGTTCTCTGGTGTGCATATTGTGACATAAGTATATACTTTGGGTGTATACATAATAGGATAATTATCAGTGGTGTATAAGGTAAGATTTTTAGGTTTTAAAATCGCTAGGTGTTCCACTTCACATTGTTGCATATCACAGCAACCAGGTGTTCCCAGTCATCATCGCTCTAGCACCATGATCACAGGGGTTTCACACCTGAATACATGTAGTTTGGCACTATAGTGTCAATTTCACTATTCTAGTTCACAATTGTTGCACACGATAATCACATGATGTATCACATCGCTGTAGTAGGAACATGTCATTTTCACAGTTTCACTGTTTGTATGATATTATCACACATCCTGGAATAACACTTTTTTATCACAGTTCCACGATTGTGGATTTGCACTAATGTAGATTATTCACAAGCACTAGTCGATTAAGATGGTTGGTATCGGGGTGAGAAATACGCATTCTGCCATGTTGGGAAGGGTGGGAAAGCACTGGGTGATGGGAGACGCTGACTTTTCGTCCAGTTGATGAACCATTGTGGCGGTGCGCATGGTTCTTCTTCTCGTTGTGTCGTCTCACTAGTAGGGTGTGTTGTGATTTGTTTCTTCACTGTTTCCTTAGGCTCGGTAGGTCTAGATGTCGTCTGGTGTTGTGGTTCATTTCTGTTTAATGTGTTTCTGGTGATCGGGTTTCGAGAGTCTGATTTCCGGTTGTGGAAATATTGGTCAGGAGAGGTAACTGTTTGAAGTAGATGTTTTTTTCCAGTTGGCAACCATTTTTCGTATTCCCAGGTCATTAGTGTGTTTATTATCTGCCATGCAGTCAGAGTAATCTGTAATGTAGTTATTGCTAACATACATCATGTTTTGGTTTGGTTTTAACAGTTTTTCGATGTCATATTCCAGATCGTCTCTGTCTGATTTACGGAGGGATTTTGGGAATATCGTGGATATGACCACCCTCGTATTTGGGAGTGTTTTCTCAGACATCTTGATGAAGGATGACATTTTGTTCTGGAATTCTGTGTTGTCAAGGGATTCCACATCGTTGGTTCCTATTAATGTTATCAGTGTTTTTGGAGGGTTTTTCATGTTCTTAACAAAGTTTGTAGCTCCTTGTTTTGTTGCGTAGTTCGATGGTCTCCACTCTTCTATTGGTGTACATTTTTTGTCCGTCGATGTTCCTCACATTTGCTTGGTTTATTTATTTATTTATTTATTTATTTATTAAGATTCAAGTTCATACAGGCCCGAGAGCCCAGAACTGATAACAAAGATATAACAACTAAATTTAGATATATACATGAATATACAAACTGCAATTAAATAAAAAAACAGGTTTTCATTAATTAAATGCCATAAGGGTATATCTATAAAAGAATTGATCTAAACTAAATTGAGATACATATACGGAGAAAAACGAGATTCAAATTCTCATTGATTAAATGTCATAAAAATACATAGAGCATTAAAATAGAACGTTTTTCAACTGTGATTTAAATTTGCCGAAACTGTTAAAAATATCTAGGTTGGGGGACTTATCATATAATTCGTTAAAAAGATTCTGGGCAAATGGTAAAAAAACTATATTTTCGGACATCTATACGACAGTTTCTAGGTTTAAAAATCATGATTCTGCGCAACTGCCTTGTCGGCGCATTAAAACAGATCTGAGAAGTCAAATAAAAACAATACTATGAATACACTTATATAAAAACGATAGTTGTAAAAACTGTCTTCTCATTTCAAGCGGTGGCAGTTTAAAACGCTTACAAAGATTTAAATACTCCTGGGAAGAATAGTGTTCTCCAGATTTAAAACACAGATATTTAACAAATTTTCTCTGAATTCTTTCGATCTTATCACAATAAGTTTTCTGCCATGGGGCCCACACAGGTACACAGTATTCCAGTTGGCTTCTAACATATGTAATATACAAAGATATCAGTGCTTTGGTTGACTTCATGAGCTTACAGTTTCGCTTTATAAAACCTAGGCACTTAAACGCCAGTAGTGTACAAAGCGTGATCTGAGTCACATTGACCTAAAAAATGTGCATAATTGAGGAAGAAACGAGGAGGTGACAGCCAATCAGAAGCGAATAAAATTTGACCTCAGAAATTTGCATATGACGTCACATGTTCTGTGGATGTGTGTACAAAATGGCGGCGTGTGTGTACATGTGGAAAAGGGAATGTATTCCTCCGCGGTGATGCGGTCGTGGCGGTGATGCGGTCTCCCTAGACTGGAAATACGCTGCATGGTCCGATGGGGTCGAGTGAGGTATACAAAATGGCGGCGTGTGGGGTGGTCAAAATGGCGGCCTGTGTGGGGTGGTCAAAATGGCGGCGTGTGGGGTGGTCAAAATGGCGGCGCAAGGGAGCAAACGAGGCGGTGGGGAGGTCACGGGGAGAAAAAACCCTCACATTACCCTAAAAAAACCTCTAAGCCATATAATAATAATAAACACAATCTATAGGTGTTGTACCATGTTAATAGGATCAGTCTAGCATCTGTACCACCCTAGGGTCGAGCGTTTATTGTCCCGTGTATCTCCGCAGAAAATCAACAAACAAAATGGCGGCTCCAGGATGGTGTGGGGACGCCTTTTCCACATCACGGCGTCGATCATAGCGCCATCTGCACACACTGACGCAAGGGAGACAACTCGTGTGGCCCAAGGATATGGAAATAGCCGTCCAGTGGGGTCGTATGAGGTATCAAAGTAAAGCCTATGTGAGGGGGCATCTGGGTGTGGGTTTGAACTAGCGTCATTCTGCGCATGCGCGGTGGCCCAAGGGTATGAAAATAGCCGTTTTGGAGCTAGCGAAGCCACTACTGGTCCAGTGGGGTCGTATGAGGTATTAATGTGAAGCTTAGGTGAAGGGGCATCTGACTGGACTAGGGGCTCGTGTGTTGTCACCATTCTGCGCATGCGCGGTGGCCCAAGGGTATGAAAATAGCCGTGTTGGCATGTAGGGGAGTTACTACTGGTCCAGTGGGGTCGTATGAGGTATCAAAGTGAAGCCTATGTGAGGGGACATCAGATGGGCTGGGTGGGTGCATGTAAAATTTTTCCTGAAAAAAACGGAACACGGACTTCATCGAAAAATCCGGGAAAATCCCTATCACCTCTGGCCAAAGGACTAATATTGGTGCCCGGGCTTAATGGGACCTGCCTATCAAGTCAATGGGGTGATGTGAATAACAACAAGTTCAGCAATGTTCATACAGTTTATTATCCCCAATGTTACATCATACCCAGGCTGGGGGAGCCGCCCTGGGTATGCTTAGTATGTTCACAGCAAAACAAATTGAAATATCAAACATCATGTTTTATTATTTAACGCACCGTCACATTAGGTACAAGTGTTTACTGAGCTCAAGTCAATGATCAGCATGTAGACATAGAGAGTATGTACGACATGTTATGGTATTCATCAGTGCACGAGTGACGCATTCAACCGATGGCGGTGGTGAATCACCTTGGTAAGGAAAAATGTAACATTGGTCACCCTCTTCACTGTCCACTTGGTGTTGGGTCGTTGTTGTTTGGCCCATCCCAAGACATCCAATTGTTCCACTTGGTCCAGCATCATCTCTAGTGACCTCCAGTCAATGATGGTAAACGGTTGGTCGTACACTGGGTGGATGGCACTGGAATAGAAATAGCGCAATTCACCCGTCATCTTATGGCATAAGATGTACCCAAATGCTACATTTAACGTGAAGGCCGTAGGTTGGTCATTGAAGATGGTTTCCACGTAGCTGCGTAGACGGGTGAGCTTGGTCAGTGGTAAATTGTAGATATCTTGAATAGGACGATGACGGTGGAAACAGTGCCGTGTCATATCTACATATAAGAGATATCATTCATGGGATGTTTCTTTGTTTATAGAGTTGCTTGAATTTCTCATTAAAAATATCTATGTGAAATTTGGCAACACAATATATCAGCAGCATATAGGTATTCCAATGGGTACTAATTGTGCACCCCTGTTGGCTGACTTGTATCTGTTCTCTTATGAATATGACTATATGCAGGCGCTTTCAAAAACCGATCCATTCAAAGCCCGTTCCTTCTCATTCACCAAACGCTATATAGACGATCTTCTCGCTGTGGATAATCGCTATATAAATGAAGCAGTGAAGGATATATATCCACCTTCACTGGATTTGAAGGAAACTACAGATAGCCCTACAGGCACATCTTATTTAGATCTCTGTCTCTACAAAAATGAAGCGGGCATTCTCTCTCGTCGACTTTATGACAAAAGAGATGATTACAATTTCGACATCGTAAACTATCCCTATCTGGATAGTAATATTCCAGTGGGACCTGCATATGGCGTATACATATCTCGCTTAGTAGCATTTGCTAGATCCTGTGTTAAATGTGATGATTTTAATCAACGTCACAAAACATTGTTGCACAAACTTATAAAACAGGGCTATTCCACCAAGCGCCTCCACTCAAAGTTTCTCAAATTTGGCGATACATATCGCATGCTGATAGCAAAGTACGAACGTAGCGTGCAAGATCTATGGCGCTACGTTTCGTAACTTGTGTCTAATTCCGCTTAACCCGGGGCTAGGGGCCGTATGAACACATGTACTTCAATATCCTCATGGTGCTCATATGAACAGTCACAATCAAAGCGTGACTGAGATACATCTTTTTTGGATAACGACTCTAAAACGAATATTACGGATTAAGAATACTGATCAGCGATACGGATTTGATATTTTTGGAACATCATGATGTCTTGCCGGCATCATTGAAAACTGTTGACCGCTTCTCTCTTGCAGGAAACAAGCCTATGTTTATGTATACTATGATTGTCTTTTTGAATTTGGTGCTAATACTGTTATATGGAAAATGGAATAGGTCTTTGGACGCGGATATTCTCTAATGGACGACGGCTGGATTATGAATGACGGACCAGACGCTTGTAATGGTCCAATGGCGCCGAGAGATGTCACTCTCTGGATGATATTCGGGTAAGAGATCGCTAGGAACATTTATGGGCTCGTCCAGAAAATGTTCGATGTATGACGTATCACTCGAAACCGTAACGGTGGGGTCCGGCTGGAAATCCAGGCTCTTCCCAACTGTGGGTATAGGCGGGCTCTCCGTCATCGCATCACCAGTGGCGTTCGTCTCCCCGGGCTTATCTTCACTGGGTCTGACCTTCCGCGGCTCCTCTTCAGTAGGAAGTTGTCGCCAAAACCGTGGAGACGGGGCATGAATCAAACGCTGATGCCGTCTCAACTGACTGCGTCGTTTGAAGAGTTGACCACAATCCTTACATTGTTCCGTCGCGTCCTCGTGGAATGAGCGTTCGTGGCGCAGTAAATCATCCTCCCGATTAAATGACCGTGCGCAGGTTATACAAGTATACCGTGCATCGTTGTGGGTGGAGGCCTCGTGGCGTCGTAAATTATCTAGATGAGTAAAGTGCTTCTGGCAAGTTGTGCAAGTGAACATCTTGGTGGTTGACAGAGAGTCTGATGAAACGTCAAGGCCGCTCCCCTTTTATAGTACGCTAGCTGGTGATCTATTTTTAGCACACTCTACCCCAAGTCGAGGATCGAGACTGGTGTACTGGTGAGCCGCATTGCACGCGCGCACATGAAGACCCTCATACATACCCAACGCAGGCGCAGACGCGAAGTGCCCGGATGATAGACACGGACGTCACCGATCCGAAAAGACACGGACTTTACCGAAAAGACATGGACGTACCCGAAAAGACACGGACGTACACGAAAAGACACGAAGGTGAACGCCATTGTGGGAAACCCCCAAAGACAGGTCAGTACATGCATTTCTATGTTGTTCACGCATAATAAAAGGATTGATCTGTAATCTGTGTTGTTGTTGTTGTTCTCTTTTTTGGACTAACCCAACAGAATAGTACGTATCACGGACTACACCCGACGTCTAGGCGCACATGTGTGACATGGTCTATAAAACACGTCCCTCGGGATCCCACACCTTCATTTCTACGGTTGCAGAGCCATGACGGAGATCCAGCCCTATGCGACTCGCATTTTACAGCATACCACCGTGGTGAATTCATTCACGGGTTACCGAGCAGTGGTCCGGTCCATGTTTGCAGATGGCGACGACAACGAGGGGCGACGCCAGATCCTGAACGAGTTCACAGAAGCGGTCCTCCACAGAGTGCACTCGATGGACATGCGTGCCATCACTCACCACTACTGGACTATGACAGCCATCCCTGATGCTCGGGCTATGGACCAGGAGCGCTCACGCCGGAACCAGCGCCGGCTGGTTGGCCTCACACTAGTCTGTGCCCTATTGACCGTGGCGCTGTGGTATTGACAGTGGGGACTATAAATACGAGGGTGAGACAGAGCGTGTGTCATTCAACGATCGTGATTGGACCAAGCATGTCACCCGTCCTACGAGCCATCCTGCCCCTTACATCCCGGGTGGGGTTACACGTCTATGAAGATAAAGTCACCCTGGTGGAAGACCGTGGAGTTTGCTGGTCGCCCGCTGAGACCGTATCGAATACGGTTACGCTACATCGTGACGGCTGGACCAAATTTAAACGGGTGTTTAGCGGCGAGCTCGATGGACACGTCATCCACATAGACAATGCCATCTACGTATACCGTGGATCCTTCTTCCCACGTCTGGGCCGCTACCAAGATCCCACGCGAAGCTTCACCCTAGACCCCGATCTGTGGACAGCCTTCGAGAAAGTGGTGTCTATCGTGGACCAGCTGTTTACACCGGACGAGCGATCATCAGACGAGTTGGAGTGGGCTCGTGCCCTGAGAGAATCGGCGGCAGAACCCCATGAACAACTGTCTAACCATGAACCCGACGACGAGTCCATTGATTACCCGGCTACACTCAACCAGCCCAGTGATATGACCACCTGATCCTTTTGATCTCACGGGGTTCTCCCTATAAATACGAGAGACAGTCAAATCTGGTACCATTCACGTACTGACCATGGCGGAGCATATGATACTGGCGTATCTCAGCTTGACCCCCGAGGTTTTCCTGCACGTGTATGCGGATACGGTCGATATCATGGAGGAGGTGGTGGGAGACATCTGTGATGCGGATCCTACACAACCGTGCCCGGCTCACATTCGTCTGTCCCGAGAGGGCTGGACCAAATTCAAACGGGTGTTGTCTGGTGAACTGGACGGCGACCTCATCCACTTGTGTCACGATGTGTACATCCGACGCGGCCCTTTCTTTGCTCAATTGGCTCGGCTAGATGGGGGTACAGTGCATTTTACCCTTCACCCTGATCTATGGTCTGCATTGGAAGATGCCGTGGTAGATGTGGATGAAGTGCTTATCAAGCGGTCATCAGACGAGTTGGACTGGTCATTTGCCATGGACACTGTGAAAGCCAATGAAGAAAATCAGAAAGAAACTCCGGCCCAAGATATACCCGTTATAAATAAACGATAGAGCCAGGGTGCATCATCATTGTGTCACCATGAAGCGCTGGGAGAAGGTGTGTTGGATAACTTATACTACAGTCCCGACAGTCCGGCGGCCTATAGTGCATTGTCGGCTCTCTATCGAGCGGCCAAACCCCAGGGGATACAACGTGCCCAAGTCCGAGATTGGTTAAGAAGACAAGACACCTATACCTTACATCGAGCTGTCCGTCGCCATTTTCTACGGAACCGGGTCATCGTGGGAGGAATAGATGCCCAGTGGCAAGCGGATTTGGTCGATATGAGCGTCTTTGCCAAACACAACGATGAGAATCGGTATATCTTGACGTGCATCGATATCCTATCCAAGTATGCGTGGGTGGTACCCATCCGGACGAAAACGGGGGCAAATCTCATAGCGGCGTTCAAAGACATCTTCAAGACCGGGCGCAAACCTTTGTATTTGCAAACCGACGAAGGCACGGAATTCCTCAACAGACCGTTCCAAGCCTTTCTCAAGAAACAGAAGGTGTTTTTCTTCCATACGTACAACGAGACCAAGGCTTCCGTGGTGGAGAGGTTCAACAGGACATTCAAAGGCCGCATGTATAAATATTTCACCTATAAGAATACAAGGCGATACATCGATGTTCTCCCGAAACTGGTGAGGGGTTACAATCGAGCCTATCATCGAAGTATAGAGAGAGCCCCCATTACCGTGACCCAACGCAATGAAGCCCAAGTCCGGCGTGTCTTGTACCCCAGGCCATCGCAGCGAACGACGAAGGCGGTGTACAAGGTCGGGGACCCTGTACGGATCAGTAAAGTGAAGGGCAAGGTCGAGAAAAGTTACTTGCCCAACTGGAGCGATGAGCACTTCCTGATTAAACGGCGCCTACCCCGACAGCGGCGAGTCTATGAACTGGAAGATCTCCAAGGGGAACCGTTGCTGGGGACGTTTTACGAGACGGAATTACAGCCTGTTGTAAAAACACAGCAAGACTACTACACGGTGGAGCAGATTTTGAAAACGGAACGTCGACGTGGCAAACTGTTTCATTTCGTGAAATGGCAAGGTTGGCCCAGTTCCTTCAATTCCTGGGTCGCGGCCAACCAGGTGAAACGACTATAAAGCCAGACACCACTGCCGTCCTCCTTCATTCCACGTCCGACCACAGTGCTATGGACCAACAGCAGCTGCCTCTGAAGACAGCGTCTCCCAAAACGCGCAAAGCACAAGTGGGCTTTGGGGTGCTATTGCTAACCCTGCTGAGTGTGTTGTACGGAGGTGTGTTTTACGACGTAGCCTATGTCAGCACGTTACTTAACCAACTGAGAACACCAGCCACCAGTGAAACCGGTCTACAGAGAGCACCAGTCGTATCGAGCCCAGTCATCACCACCACACCCCCTGTACAAGCCACAACGAGTGTAAGCTCTACACCTACACCAAGTACGCCCACTACGTCTGAACACCCACCGGATTTCATCCCTCACAGTGAACCGACAACGACGACCCACGTTGTACCCACCCCCAGCACCATTCCTCGCAGTGAACAGACAACGACGACCGACGTTGTACCCACCACCACTCCAGTTCACTCGTACGAAATTTACAAGAGCGGGTTACCACGACAACGGATACACCTCGAACCATGGACCCTGGGTGGCAGCATCCCTTCACTTGCGTCATCGCAGGACCGACGGGTTCCGGCAAAACGCACTTCGTCAGGAAGCTCCTTCAACACGCCGACAGCATGATCACCCCACCTATTGCCCGAGTCGTGTGGTGTTACGGAGAATGGCAGGCAGCGTATGCAGCAATGCCCCACATCACGTTCGTGGAAGGCCTACCCAACCTGGCCGATTTGGAACCCGACACCTTGGTGGTTCTGGATGATCTCATGGCGGAGACGGATGCGCGGTCACCCAACTCTTTACCAAAGGCAGCCATCATCGACGGCTCAGCATCATCTACATTGTGCAGAATCTGTTCAGTAGAAAAAAAGAACATCGGAATATCAGCTAAATGCCCATGTCTTCTAAAAACCCGAGAGATACCACTCAACTGCTGCACCTGGCGAGACAGATGTATCCCGGCCGCACACCGTTTGCGTTGGAAGCCTTTAAAGATGCCACAACCCCTCAGCACGGGTATATGCTCTTCGACCTCAAGCAAGCCACCCCCGACCACCTTCGACTACGGACCGGCATCTTTCCCGGAGAGACCCACCACGTGTACATGCAAAAATAATGTAAACACACCCACAGTGGCGCCCCCAGCTGGGGTCTGTGTGTTTGATGATGGGGAATAATAAAAAGAATGAATACCACAGCAGGGTTGACTTTGTCTCTGAGGTAGATAAAAAGAGCAGCGTTGTGGGTTCTGGCATTAGTTGTACAGGATGTCTGCGCGAGTACGGAAGCACGCTCCCACGCTCCGTGTATTGAAGACGGCCCCACCCGAGTTAGTCCGAACCATTGTACGCGGTGCGGACCCTGACCGTGTACGCTGTCTGTGTGAGATCGGGTACAACCTGTTAAAAGGCAACGTACCACTGACTCCGGCTCAGAAGACCAAGTTGGCCAAGCATAAGACAGGTCTCCGAACCTTAGTCCAGAAGCGGGTTCCTCAAACACAAAAGAAAAAGGTGTTACAGAAAGGCGGCTTTCTCGGGGCCATCTTAGCACCGTTGGCCGCTTCTGTGTTGGGTCCAGTATTGGGTGGACTCTTCGGCCGACAATGAACCACACGAAAAAATGGTCCTCGTCGAACCACGGTTCCTGCAAAACCTCCAATCACCCTACCCTGTCCCACCTACGGTGAAGACCATAAACACCCTCGATGGAGAGATGCAACAGATCTTACAGAGACCGGGGTTAAGCGACAGTGAGAAAGTACAACGGTACAATGAGACGCTTCAACGGTACATGACGTTCATGGACCAATACAAAACTCGCTCTACCCCAGCAACAGCACCACCACCACCACCACCACGACCACGTGACAGACCGCCGACCTCAGCACCGTTCTAACAGCCGGGTGGGGTGGCCCCCACAGCCCCACAGTGGGTGGAAGACGAAGTGCTGAAGAGTGTACCTGCATCGTTCAAGAAACAAGCTGGCCTGGTATTACAACGGATGAAACAGAATCCTAACATGACTTGGAATGATAAAGGCGAACTCCTGGTACAGAATCAGGTGGTCCCCGGACCCACATGACGGATTTAGTGAATGACCTGATGCGTCAACGCAGGTCGCACACGGATCCTCGAGGATGGGAGGTCTTCGCTCAAGGCTTGAAAGACATGCATGTACCACAGGAATTGGTGGGGAACCCCCACCGCTGGGCCTTTATGCAGCGTGACTCACCGACTCGTGCACCACGACTCTCACCACAACCTTGGGAAGCCGACTGGGAACCGGAGTCACCCCCCAAAACTCCACCACCACAACGGGCACCTTCTTTTCAGACCTTTAAAAAACCACCCTCGATCAGGACACCCCACATCTCCAGAGCCGTGACACGTAGCAAGTCAACGCGACGAACACGACGCCGGACGCAACCGCCCAAGGCCTGGAACACCTATTAAAACCAACAGGACAGCTCAGTCGCCATGTTTTACCTGACCCTACCCAGCAACAGTTCGCTGAATGTGTTTCCTGACAACACCGTGGCCAAGTACGTCACCCAGTTACCGCAACCGTTACATTTACCTGGACGCTGGGAATGTGGCCTCGTGGATATCCAATACCCTTACTCGTGGTACAACGTGCGAGCCAATGAAGTCTGGTACGAGGTGACCTACGAAGGCAAAAACACCCGACTCACCCTGCCCGAAGGCCAATACGATACCCCCAAGGAGTTCATGGGTGGGCTGTCAAGACTGTTGCATTATAAGGCTCTACGGGAGGTGACGAATACTTCAAAACCCATCAAAGCCTATCCCTTCAAGAATCACGTGGACTTCGATTACAACGCACACAACGACAAGGCAGAGCTTATCGTCACCGGCAAGGCGAATGTCGTACTGAGTCCTATCCTTCATTTTCGACAAGCACGTGCATAATGAAAGTACCTTACGAGTGCGATGCACGCAGCTATGCCGACTATTATCCCCAACAGGCCGGGGGTGGCTTTCCGGTCTTTAGCGGTGCACACATGCAACGAGGACATGGACTGCTGCACTCGATGTTTCAGCAGGTGGATATTTTTCTCAGCGACAAACTGATCAGTGACTCCACCAAAACGTACCCCTATCGAGCCTACATCGAGACACTGTTGTCGTATGGCCGAGAGGCTAAAAAATCTCAGCTGACAACCGATTTATTCTACAAGGACACGCCCGAGCACATGGACACGGTGGACAATGGGGGATATAATAAACGGAAGGCTTTCACTGCGAACAGTGCCTCGGTGGATATGATGGGTCGACTGCACGCAGACATGTTCATGCAAGACCGGTACCTCTTGAACAAGATCCCCATCAAAATCCGACTGATACGGGCGCCTCCGACCTTCGCCTTGATGGCCACTAACGTAGAGGGGCATGCAGCGGACTGTAAGATTGTCATCCAAGACGCAGTCCTGTATGTCCGAAAAGTGAAACCGAATCCAGCCGTTCAATTGGGACACATGAAAGCCTTGGAAACAAAACCAGCCCAGTACCCTATCCGACGTGTACAAACCAAAGTGTTCTCTGTGCCTGCTGGAAATATGGGCGCCAACAAAGAAAACCTGTTCCTGGGGGAACTACCCAAGCGATTGATCCTGGCCTGTGTGGAAAATACCAGTTTCAGCGGAGCCTACCCAGAGAATCCGTTTGACTTTCAACATTTCGGCATCAATTTTGTGGCCCTGCATGTGGATGGACAACAGGGTGAGTGAGTGAGTGAATAGGGTTTAACGTCGCTTTCAACATTTTTTCAGCTATATCACGACGGGGAAGGGAAGGGAGGGGAGGGGGAGGGACAGGGGCACCTACTTGTAACAGAGCAGAGCCGAGTTTGACAACATCATTCAAGTGGACAAGGCGCGCAACATCCTGTGTGACTTCTCCACCTAACATGGATACAGACCAGATAACCACCGTGCTGGAGAATGACCCAGAGACACGTATGGTCTTTCAAGGGGTGTTCGCCCGAGATGTGTTTCCATTAGACCGTATGTATCCTGATGCTTACGTTCTCAACACGGACCCGATGGATCGGCCCGGTGAACACTGGGTGGCCGTGTACTTGACAGAACAGCAGGGCGAATACTTTGACCCGTACGGCCTGCCACCCCTCCATCCCGATTTAACAGACTTCATGGATCAAGGCACAGAGACGTGGTGTTGGAACAGTCAAACGTTGCAAAGCCTGACCAGTGGCGTGTGCGGACAATATTGCTTGTTTTACCTGTACCATCGATGCCGGGGAAGACCCTTATCTACTATCGTACAGATGTTTGACGAGTACCCCCAGGCCGAGGACCGCGATGTACTCGTCTATGACTGGGCCGCCCATCATTTCAATGTACAAGCCCCGTTCTGGGCTTAAGTTAATTACAAGCCCCTTGTTCTGGGCTTAAGTTTACAAGCCCCTTGTTCTGGGCTTCAATGTGCAAGCCCCTTGTTCTGGGCTTCAATTAATTACAAGCCCCTTGTTCTGGGCTTCAGTTTTCACGTGGTTGTTCTCACGTTGTTGTTGTTCACTGAATAAAAAAATGAGATCTCACCAAAAAACCCTGTCTTGTGTGTTTTATTCATAATGCATCAATGCCCAATGTGGAGACTCAGTCAAACTGAAATCAGTGGTGTAGGATGGGGCCAAAATGTAACCCATCAAGTTTAGAATGCAAGAGCACTATAGTAAAAATAGAGAGCCAATGAAATCAGCCTACAGACCAAGTACGTGTTTTTGATCTAGGTTTGGAGCGGGCATTTCATTGAGGTACGTGTATACGGTGAGTGAAAAGACTCGTCCAACACGTATAGATTATGTTGATGACTATAAGTTCTAGGTAACCCATCAAGGTTAGAATGCAAGAGCACTATAGTAAAATAGAGAGCCAATGAAATCAGCCTACAAACCAAGTACGTGTTTTTGGTCTAGGTTTGGAGCGGGCATTTCATTGAGGTACGTGTATACGGTGAGTGAAGAGACTCGTCCAACACGTATAGATTATTACTATAAGTTCTATGAGCATAATGCATGAAAGTGGCTTTGAACACCGTATTAGCCAATCAGTGGCCTAAAATGGAGCCAAAGGTAACCCATCCATGTCCAGAAAACATTACCCGGGTGTACAAGAACCCAGATGTAGGAGCGGACGTCAGCGAAACACACCGTGAGTACCCCAATTCGATTGGCTGATTGTTCGACCGCTGATTGGTTCTTTTTCTCGATCGCTGATTGGCTCTTTTTCTCGACCGCTGATTGGTCCAAATGGACCTGCCCATCTTTCCGAGGTTCATCTAGAATCCCCTTTTTGTGCTCAAGCTCTGACTATAGCGATGCCGCAACATTGTCTCATTGGACATTGGACCGTTTGACCTGGATACCATTTGACCTGACATGCGGCCGCGCGCGCGCACTGCCGGTGATGACGCGCACTTCCGGAGAACCCGCGCGCGCTGCGGGGCGCCGGGGCGGGGGCGGGAAAACACCCCGGAGGGTTGAACGTTGGAACTCTTCTGGGTTTGGAGGTAGTTTTAGTGAAAACCGGAAGTGACGTCACAACCCCCACGTGACCTGCGCAGCAGAATGGAAACGACACCCTAGTGTAACTCCCTCACCTAGGCTTCACCTCACTCGAGGATACCTCACTCGATCCCATCGACCCACTAGGGGCCCACCTACACCCCAACACGTCTATTTCTATACTACGGCCAGACTGCGCATGCGCAGAATGCCGATAGTTCAACCCGCTAGTCCAGTCAGATGCCCCTTCACGAATGCTTCACTTTGATACCTCACTCGACCCCATTGGACCATTAGTAGCTCCCCTAGCTCCAAACGGCTATTTTCATACCCTTGGGCCACCGCGCATGCGCAGAATGACCCTAGTTCAACCCCACACCCAACCCATCAGATGCCCCTTCACCTAGGCTTCACTTTGATACCTCATATGACCCCATTGGACCATGAGTAACTCCCCTAGCTCCAACAAGGCTATGTTCATACCCTTGGCCCACCGCGCATGCGCAGAAGGCCGATATTTCAACCCCACACCCAAGCCGCTAGTCCAGTCAGATGCCCCTTCACATAAGCTTCACTTTGATACCTCATATGACCCCATCGGATCATGAGTAACTCCCCTACATGCCAACACGTCTATTTCCATACCCTTGGTCCACCGCGCATGCGCAGAATGACGCTAGTTCAACCCCACACCCAGCCCATCAGATGCCCCCTCACATAGGCTTTACTTTGATACCTCATACGACCCCACTGGACCAGTAGTAACTCCCCTACATGCCAACACGGCTATTTTCATACCCTTGGGCCACCGCGCATGCGCAGAATGGTGACAACGCACGAGCCCCTAGTCCAGTCAGATGCCCCTTCACCTAAGCTTCACTTTGATACCTCATACGACCCCATCGGACCATTATTGGCTTCGCTAGCTCCAAAACGGCTATTTTCATACCCTTGGGCCACCGCGCATGCGCAGAATGGTGACAACGCACGAGCCCCTAGTCCAGTCAGATGCCCCCTCACCTCGGCTTCACTTTGATACCTCATACGACCCCACTGGACCAGTAGTGGCTTCGCTAGCTCCAAAACGGCTATTTTCATACCCTTGGGCCACCGCGCATGCGCAGAATGACGCTAGTTCAACCCCACACCCAGCCCATCAGATGCCCCCTCACATAGGCTTTACTTTGATACCTCATACGACCCCACTGGACCAGTAGTGACTCCCCTAACTCCAAAACGGCTATTTCCATACCCTTGGGCCACACGAGTTGTCTCCCTTGCGTCAGTGTGTGCAGATGGCGCTATGATCGACGCCGTGATGTGGAAAGGGCGTCCCCACACCATCCTGGAGCCGCCATTTTGTTTGTTGATTTTCTGCGGAGATACACGGGACAATAAACGCTCGACCCTAGGGTGGTACAGATGCTAGACTGATCCTATTAACATGGTACAACACCTATAGATTATGTTTATTATTATTATATGGCTTAGAGGTTTTTTAGGGTAATGTGAGGGTTTTTTCTCCCCGTGACCTCCCCACCGCCTCGTTTGCTCCCTTGCGCCGCCATTTTGACCACCCCACACAGGCCGCCATTTTGACCACCCCAAACGCCGCCATTTTGTATACCTCACTCGACCCCATCGGACCATGCAGCGTATTTCCAGTCTAGGGACTACTTTTTCTCCGCGGAAGCAGACCGCATCACCGCCACGACCGCATCACCGCGGAGGAATACACCCCTTTTCCACATGTACACACACGCCGCCATTTTGTACACACATCCACAGAACATGTGACGTCATATGCAAATTTCTGAGGTCAAATTTTACTCGCTTCTGATTGGCTGTCACCTCCTCGTTTCCTCCTCAATTATGCAAATTTTTGAGGTCAATGTGACTCAGATCACGCTTTGTATACTACTAACGCCTTATTAGTAACTTTGATAATATGTTCACTCATGTTCATTTTCGAAGTCAACCATACACCTAGATCTTTTACCAGTTCGATTCTGTGTAATTTCACGTCATTGATAAAATATTCATGGAATAAAACATTAAATTTGTTGGTAAAAGTGATTATATTGCATTTCATAATATTGACATTAAGCCTCCACCGTTTACACCATTCAAGTACATTGTCAACATCTGTTTGCAGAGCCTGAGAATCTTCGATTGATGATATAGCCTTGAATATCTTGCTGTCATCGGCATATAATAAACAATGGGATGAAATTATCTGGCTGGGGAGGTCATTTATATACAACACAAACAGTAGGGGCCCTAAAAGGGAACCCTGAGGCACACCAGACGCTACACCACTCCAGTCTGATGTCTGGCCGTTAGCAACAACTCTCTGTGTTCTACCATCGAGATAAGAAGCCAACCAGCTGTGAAGTTTACCCACAATTCCAAATGACCGCAGAGTCATGGAGTTTTCACTATTTTGGACAGGTTTATCTTCCTTGCCATACTTGGTGTCATTTGGTTTTACTGGTTTTGGTTGCACAGGAGTGCTCTGTCCAGGGTGGTCAGGTGATCTGTCAATGTTACTGGTTTCTGTTGATACCCGGTCCTCGTATGTATGGTAAGCATCGATAACTGACGTAATACTGATGGACTCTGATGTAGTTATTAGTTTGGCAACGTGCTCATCGTGAGATCTGTTTGGGTTGACACTGTGCTTGTTGTTGGTTTAGGCTGAATGTTCACAGTTTCAGGTGGTTTGGTGAGGACAGATATTTTCTTGTTCAGATTGCCAGTAAGCTGATTTATTTTCTTTTCGATGTCCCGCGTGAAGTTGAGACAGGTCCCTTGCATGTCCTACACATACTTTTGTGTGGTATCTTCGCAGATACATTTTGTTACTGTGTTTGGTTCTTGCCGAGGGAGTCCGTCTTTGATTTCCAGCAGGGTGTCCCGAAATGTGGTTTCAATGTTTTCCATTCGTGTTAGGATGCTCTCTGTGCGATTCTCATACAGCCTAACGGAGCTAAGGTGGACAGACTGCAACTGGTTGATTGACGCTGATAGTTCGTTCACTTTTTGAGTCAGTGTCCTTGGTGTTTTAGGTGTTGTGTGTTCAATCGTATCAGAGGTTACGTTAATAGTAGGGTGTTGTTTCAGCCGATCAACAGGTGTGGTGAGCAGGTTTCTATCCACTTGTAGAGGTAGAGTTGATTTTGGTGTGGCGGGGAAGTCTTTAGTTCTGCATCTCCGATGATCACTTGGTCGGGTTGATCTGTAGTATCCAGTGGCTGAAGTTGTTTGTTTTTCGGCCGATTTTCTGATATTCTATCAACAAGGGTTTTCAGCTGAGGAAATTCTTCATTTTGGAACTGGAGGTCCGAGTTCCCCTGTATTTGAATTGTTCCAGTTTTCACGTACAGAATGATTTTATACAGCATAGTGGAAATCTGGTTTTGGACAGTGGAGACTTCGACACAGATGTGTTTCAGTGTATCGGGAGTCCATTGCGAGGAGTCGTGGGTCCAAGTTGTGTTGAATGTGTCCTAATCTCCGAGTTGTTCAAAATATCTCAGCTGTATTGCTTTAATCCATGGTAGGACTCTGTCTTTTGTTGTTCTGAATAAGCAGATTTTGGCGTCAAAAAGTTTTTAACATATGTATAAAAGTTTTCAACATATGTCTAAAAGTGCGAATTTATTCCTCATATGTGTAAAAGTTGTATACATATGTTAAAAACTTTTTGACATATGTGCAAAAGTTTTCAACATATGTGGAATAGTTAATTTATTTAACATATGTGTAAAACTTTTCGACATATATGTGTAAAACTTTTACACATATGTCTAAAACTTTTACACATGTCTAAAAGTTTTCGACATATGTTGAATAAAAGGTTTTTGCACATATGTCTAAAACTTTTACACATATGTATAAAACTTTTCAACATAAGTGAAATAGTTATTTTATTTCACATATGTGCAAAACTTTTACACATGTGTCTAAAAGTTGCGACCTCTGCCGTAGGCATCGACTGCTCCCTGGTATCATTTTGGCGCCTTTTCCTAGGCCTCCTGCAAACAAAGGAACAATCTTTCCACAATGATAACACATTCAGTAAGGTTGACCTTGAAATGGCTGTAAGAGACTTGAGTTCGTGTGTTTAATTTATCTGTGACCAGTTGATTACTCCTACACTACCTGTCAAATGTCTTGTTAATTCAGGCTTTGTTCCTACCCCATCCCCGCTATTCTCGTTCGTTTGAAGTTTGCATGGACCCACCGTACTCTGTACCACATTTAGCTACCGCACACAGGGGCTTGTTGTTGGTAATAATTTAGGATCTTAATTTTCATATATACCGGTACCTCGTACTCATATTTATGGAGTAGGATGAGAGTATATCAGAATATAATATCATAATTAATAACTGACCAACAACCAGCCCCTGTGCTATACCGCAGTTTGTACGATCTGCGTTAGCTACATGCAGGAGTAGAGGTGCGTTTAAGGAAGATAGTCATGTATGGACCTTGAATCTAAGATAATATAGTACTATTATTATTATTATAAGCTTCCGCGTCCTCACTGTAGTTTCACATGTCTCGCATAATCGGAGAGACGAAAAATAAACCCCGAAGGGACAGCGCCATTTTGAAATGGTCGTTAGATAACAGACATTCACGAGAGATTATACCACATGGAGCAGTCCATTTCCTTTCCATTAACTCTCCTGGAATTTATTTGACATATGTAGGCCTACAAAACTTTTGCACATGTGTAGAAAAACACTTTATTTGACATATGTGTAAAAGTTTTGCACATATGTATAAAACTTTTCAACATATGTGAAATAGTTAATTTATTTTACATATGTGTAAAACTTTTCAACATATGTGTAAAACGTTTCAACATATGTGTAAAACTTTTGCACATATGTCTAAAAACTGTTTTTTACACATATGTGGAATTCTTTTGTACATATGTGCAAAAGTTTTCAACATATGTGGAATAACCGATTAAATACTGAAACGGCTTGCCATACGTACAGGCCTATCGCGATACTGTCGAAGTGAGCAAGTTTTGCTTTAGAAGCTCTCGACGGCGGTTTTAGGGTTAGAGGAATACAGTTTCCAGGGTAGTACTTCTTTAGGTCTGACAGAGAGAGTTCATCACCAGTCCATTCCTTGAATTTCGGAAGCATATTTTCCTGGATGCTCTCTGGACGTCCGTCAGTAGTTGATTCCGTTGTTGTTGTTGCGCCCATTGTTGTTGGTAGCGCTATTCCTGCCATAATTTTCGCCGATTTTTGTAGTGTATTTCGATGAGAAATACGAAATACAGCTCGTTACTCTTATAGTTAGTGACAACGAGGCTTTAAAAACTTATTTTGTCACAAATTCTTCTCCAGCGACAGGTATAGACTGGTCAATACAATAAATTTTCTAGCAGCGCAGGTTAACTGTTTACATATCTTGAAAGTTAAACTATTCTAGACTTGGAGTATTTATGCAGTTTGAGTTAATTCATCTTGGATTATTTATAAATAAATTCTTAACAGGCAAGGGGTACCGACAAAGTTGATATTTTACTACATCCTATACAGAATTCAGCATTTGGCTCATAATGATTTTGTGCTTTCTGTCATTTTCACGACTTTAGATCAAATTAACACTTTCTATGGTTAATATAATTAAAAAGCACAATATTTACGTGAGGAGCACAAAATGTTATACCTTCATAACTCCAGAAATTACAATCTTATGTGAGAAATAGTTCACTCTCCCGTCACCGCTTCGGTAACGGTGATCGCTGTTTGGCTGAAAAGTGTCATGTGACCTATAATGCAAGATCGCAGGTTTGTCATTCTGGCTTCAACCGAGCAATGGTCAACACCTTGACCTAGCTAGACCAAATCATCCCAAACCATCAACCAAATTATTATAGGTACATAAATAACAGAACAACAAAACTATGATTCTTCAGATTATTACCAACTTTATTGATAATGAATAACTATATATGTCAAATATATAGTTAGACAGCATGTCATCTTCTGTGATCTAGGCTCCTATGCTAGGCCTAGTGAGTTCTTGGGGACTAAGGCACAGTCAACCTGGCGTCATCCAATATCTATATCTTATAGCTTCTATGGATATTAGTAGTGAGAAACGAGGACCGAGGCATAGTTAACCTGATGTCATTTAATATGTCATATATCTTGGGTCTTGCATCAGTGTTGACAGTGGATAGCAAAATGAGGGTTCAGCTACAGTAGATGAATGTCAGAACTGTGAGTTTGGGTACCAAATAAAAATCATCATCATCCTGTCCGAAGCAAATCACGTGTTGAGTTCCTGTTAATGGTTCCTATATGTATGTATCGTACTACTTAGTACCGAGGTGGCTTACAATATAAATAGGGCAACACAATGCATATTTGCCAGATGGTAGCCAACTGTCGGAGCGTACGCACGTATACTATAAGGTGTGTGCAGGTTGTCACTATACTATAGATACTGATTTAATACAAAATAGGCCTGGATATAATAAAGTATGGAATAGCTCTCCTGTATATTACTGTACATGGAAAACATAACTACAGTGTATATGGATTTACCATATTAGGGTGCCATCTCCCACCACACTTGCAGCCCTGCCTGTATGTTATATCATTGTCAACTGATATGCCCTATTATACCTGTTATATGCTGATGAGTTGAATACAAGAAATGAGCCACGATACCCGAATTACCATCATGGGATTGTTATACAATTGTGAATAAAACCTGTTGAGTATTATGGATTTCATCTACAACTGAACTTGTGTGCTCTTCTTTACTGCGAACGGAATTATTCTGGAGAACGAAACAGGCGACCGCCGGATCTTACACTGGTGTCAGAAGTGGGATGTTAATATAATTAACATCCAGAGATACGAACGGACTGTGAGTGTGGTGGATAATTTTTTTTTTTTTTTTCAACAAAGAGGGTGGGAAATTCATTCACATAATAACGAGGCTAAACGTAGCAGTTTCGAGCAAATATGGCGACAAGTCCAGATCCAGAAATAATTTTACAACATAGAGAGGAGGTTATATCGGCCGAACAGGATAATGCAGACAGCTCCGGGGAAGATGAATATCAGGAATCCATCGCATCTTTGGATGATACACCTGACGAGGGAGTAGTGGGAAATCGGGAGCAAAGGAGTAGTAGGGGGAGAAAGCGGGATTTACCAGATCGTAGAGTTAGAGCGAGGTCTGGTGTGTCACGTGACCATGGATATGACGATTTTTCTCCTGCGACGACTGAGCGGAGTTCGCTAATAAAGATGAAGCCAGATTCCTATGATGGAAAACATGACTGGAAAGAATACTACTCCCATTTTATGGATTGCGCAGAGTTGGGTCTGTGGACGCCCCGTGAAAAAGTGTTAGCCCTTGCAGCCAGCTTTAGGGGCCCAGCAAGAACATTTTATATTGGACTTTCCGAGGAGGAGAAACGTTCTTTTTTTTGTACTTGTGAGGAAACTTGAAGAACGATTCGGAAGTAGTCATCATCAAAATCGGTGGTTGACTAAATTAGAGGGCAGGGTACGCCAGCCTGATGAAAGTATATCAATTCTTGGGGATGATTTACGTCAAATGGCACAAAAGGCCTATGCAGATCTAGATGTTCGTGCACAAGAAGCATTAGCTCTAAATCAGCTATACAAAAGGATTTCTGTCGAAATGAAATGCAGATGTTTCGACAAATACTGCAGTACAATCACAGAGGCAGTTGATGTTATCGAACGATATGAAGCATTAGTTGGTGACAAGGATAAAAAGAAAATGGCGTCCATTAGAGCAGCTCAAAGGAGCCAAGCAGAGCCCCGTATTGGGGAATCTGATTTAGCCAGCTTAACACTAGTACTGGATCGTTTGGAAAAACTTGAAAGGGAATCTTTCTCTAATGGCAGGGAGTATACTCGAAAGTCTTATAAACGTGGAAATGGAAACTGTTACATTTGGGTCAAACAATCTTCTGATGATAAATTAAGGACGTCTGTATAGTTGGTCTCTTTGGGTCAAACAATCTTCTCTGTACCCGACTTAAACCGCGGAGATTTTGAAGAAATTTAAACTAGAGGTTCCGCTTTGACCCTTGAGTTGCCGCTCCGGCATGAAGCCTATGCTGGTTGTTTTTTTAAGCAAAAACATACGTCTCCCCCAACCACCCACTTTGCCTTGAGTGGGCACATAATTTAAGGGAAAGTGCTATAAAATGAATGTAGCAATAAGTATCCTAAACAAAGCTGCGCATCTAAAAATATTAATTACAAAGAGGCGATTTTTATTGTTGCAGTAACCCAATGAGGAGTCGGGATTTATATAGCAATGAGTGGATTGTCGACATCTACAGCGTCCAACCAATGTGAAATACATGTAATTGTGAAGCATCAACTATTTCGAAACTGATCACATTATAGTCAAGATGCAAAACATACAAGAGCCACACCTATAGTTTACATGCTGTACCGTATAGAAGTTTCATGCATCTGCCTTCAGTAGTTTCCAAGATATGGAGTGAACAAAAATTGGACAGACAGATAAGCACATTTTGCATGGACCCACGCAAGCACTAGCTCACACCCAAACCTAATTAGATCATAAGGCCATTTCAATGAAGCTTCCATCCAAGTTTGGTGAAATTCTGTCAAGTAGTTCTCCAGATATCTTGCAGACAAGGTATGTATAGACATGAACAATTAGATGGACGGACGGACAATGGACATGGATAAATGCACACACACACCCAAATCTAATCAAATAAGGGGGCTATCCCAATGAACCTTCCATCCAAGTTTGGTGAAATTCTGTCCAGTAGTTCTTCAGACATCTTGCAGAAAGGGCCTGTATATACATATACATGTACATGTACATGTACAAGGACAGACGGACGGACACCGAACATGGACGAACGCACACACACACCAAAACCTAATCAGATGAGAGGACTATCCCAATAAAGCTTCCATCCAAGTTTGGTGAACTTCCGTCACGTAGTTCTCCAGATATCTTGCAGACAAGGCCTGTATATACATGTACAAGTAGATGAACGGACGGACGGACACCCGACACGGATGAATGCATGCACACACACACCAAAACCTGATCAAATGAGGGGGCTATCCCAATGAAGCTTCCATCCAAGTTTGGTGAAATTCCATCCAGTAGTTCTCAAGATATCTTGCAGACAAGGCCTGTATATACATGTACAAGTAGATGGACGGACGGACGGACACTGGACACGGATGAATGCACGCCACACACCAAAACCTAATCAAATGAGGGGGCTATCCCACTGAAGCTTTCATCCAAGTTTGGTGAAATTCCATCCAGTAGTTCTTAAGATATCTTGCAGACAAGGCCTGTATATACATGTACAAGTAGATGGATGGACGGACGGACGGACACCGGACATGGATGAATGCACGCACACACACCAACACCTAATCAACTGAGGGGGCTATCCCAATGAAGCTTCCATCCAAGTTTGGTGAAATTCCATCCAGTAGTTCTCAAGATATCTTGCAAACAAGACCTGTATATACATGTAAAAGTAGATGGACGGACGGACGGACACTGGACACGGATGAACGCATGCACACACACCAAAACCTAATCAAATAAGGGGGCTATCCCAATGAAGCTTCCAACCAAGTTTGGTGAAATTCCGTCCTGTAGTTCTCAAGATATCTTGCAGATAAGGCCTGTATATACATGTACAAGTAGATGGACGGACGGACACTGGAAACAGACGAATGCACGCAAACACACCAAAACCTAATCAAATGAGGGGGCTATCCCACTGAAGCTTTCATCCAAGTTTGGTGAAATTCCATCCAGTAGTTCTTCAGATATCTTGCAGACAAGGCCTGTATATACATGTGCAGGTAGATGGACGGATGGACGGACACCGGACATGGATGAATGCACGCACACACACCAAAACCAAACACTAGATGTCTCCCCTCAACATAGTTGGGGGAGACATAATAATGCAGAACAGTACCACGTGGACTCTATAAATGTCATCGGATGCCTTTTGGGCTGGAAAACGCTCCAACTACATATAAACGCTAAATGGAGTTAGCACTAGGAGATACGCATTACCTCATTTACATAGAAGACTAGATTATTTTCTCGGATTTCTATTAAGATTCCCTCAGGTGTCTCGACTTCGTTTGTTAGTCCTGCACGTCGGACATATGGTCTCTACCAATTGGTTTAAAGAGAGACCCTGGAGATATCAGTTGAACTGGCCTATACCTCAAACACCAGAAGTGTGTTTTCTTGGGTTTACTGATTATTATTGCAAGCTATCAAGAACTTTGTGCAGGTGGCCAAGCCTCTCACCGCCCTACTTCCGATCATCGCTAGGAAGAATCCCAAACGAAAATGCTCTGCTGTCAAATCATCAGTACGGATGGGGAATGAAGCGATTAAAATATATTTTCTTTACATCACCCATTTTAGGTTAGGCGGACTATTCATACTATGAGCTGCATATGGATGCAAGTCCATGAGCTTTGGGAGTGGTAACTTGTCAAGTCGAGGCTGCTACATGCATCATTAACTATGCTAGCAAACCCGTTTTCAAATTCAAGAGGAATTAGTTCACATACAAGTTGGGAGTTTTCATGTTAAAATGAACCACTATCAATAAAATCCATGATTTTCGGTATACAAATAACCCTTGACCATAACGTTCAGACAAGTGCTAACATGGATACTATGGGCCGACAATGGTTAGGGAAGTTGTCTCAATGCATCTCTTAGAGTAACACCATGGAATGCATAATGCTGACGCTAACATGCTAGCTGTTGTCTTCTTGTGACTGCAGAAGATCCTAGCATCACTGGCCAAATGTGTGAAGGATCGGTCAAAGGTATATGCGGATGTGTATACTCTGTTAGTTGAAATCAACATGGTGTTCTGGCACCTAGGGAAAATTGATTTAGTCTCGATATCCAGTCTTAAACATAGATTTGGTGTGGGAGAAGCAGTCACATAGAGATCACCTTTAAAACATGTCACCAAACCAGACATTTGAAACTTTGCTTCAGTTTAATTTATTGTATAAAGCCGATGTGCACTGGCCTATGTTCTCTGTCATTTGACCATAAGTGTGAAAGAGTTGTCTTGACAATATATTGTTTTTGCTCCCCACTCCTAAAACTTCATTACAACATATCTTGTACATAGCAGATGTGCAGCAGCATACTTTCCCTTTTGTATTTCGTTTTTGTTGGCCATCTGTCCGGTTTGTCAGTCATTTTGTGATAAATCTTGTCCTAACCATATCTCGGCCCCTTCCAGTTTCGATTTTGAAATTGTACATTATGTACACTGCATGAACCAAAAACTCCAATAGCAAATTGTGTCTAATTGTCACTGCCTATTCATATGAGCAGAGCTTTATATGCTTACAAGATGGCGAGATTGCATATTGTGTCAGATCATAAGAACAAAGGATTCAAAATATCATCCCTCCCTATGCTTTAACATGGGAAAATGTATTTCATTAGTGATAACTGACGTATGAAGATTAGTTATCAGCTTTATGCCAGTTATCAATAGTTGAGAATATTTCCCATATTGAAGGATAGGGGGAAAATGAGATTTGGCAACAACATTGCAGACAGAAGCTGGATTACAATACAATGACTTGTGTCCATTGTTATTGCATTAATGTGGTTAAGGCTTATTCCAATGTGATGGCTATGGAATATCAGTGTATCCACAAACACTGATGTGGCCCTCAAGAGAGGAACATAATAACTGAATTTCATTTTTTCCATTGCTCAACGCACATGTAGGCCTACTCAAGACAAAATGTTCAGCAAGTTACAAAAACAACCAGAATCATCAATCAATGAAACTTTATTATGTATCTAGATACATACATTATTACATTATGTATTACATTACATTATTACTCTACAAATACTCTAACATTCAGCATGTTCAGTGTGAACTAATTATTTCTGTCTCTACAATGGTACCATAAATCCCCTAATAATTCAACCCAATTGATTGAAATTTGATGAAATCGTCCAAAATTATGCAGATAATCTATTATTCCTCAGCAATTTTATAACTCATCTAATTTTGTCCACAAAATTGGGAGTGATTGAATTTCAACAGGCGGATTGAATTATTATACGATTTGCTGTACGCATGCAAGTACAGTCAGGCCCCTACAAATTTCAACAATCTGTTCTTGCATAGTTCATGCTGGCCATAACTGCAGTGTAGGAGAGCAACTGATCAATCACCTAAAACGTTATCCATGTTAGAAGTGGTGAGTGAACAGAAGCGATATCCATGTTAGAAAAGAAGACAAGCTCGAATATAAGAACCAGACATTTCCAATAACCCCCCTTTGGAATAAAATAGACATGTCATCACATTGTGAGGGGAAGGGGGATGAGAATGTCCTTTGGCATTTTTAACACTTGGGGTAGAGCGATCCAACACTTCCCTCTCATGGTAACACCATATGACCATACCTCAGCTAGTGATGTGATTTCGCAGAAGAAGAAAAAACAAGTACAATGTGGGTTCTATTAACATGATTACAACTGCTTATTCAGATTACTTTTACAACATGGTTATTGGTAAATTAGCAATCTGACTGGCTAATAGAACCCATGTACTTAGTACTCATTTTTAAAGAATTTTTATCAGTCGATGTTTGAAGGCTCCGGCCGAGGGAGACTCTCTTAGCTTCTTGTCCAGCGAATTCCATATTTTGGCTCCTGTGTAGCTCAAGCTTCTTGTCAGCATATTTGATTTTGGCTTGGGAACAAACAGATCATTATTTTCTGTTGATCTTAGATGCCTTGATGTTACCTCCCCAACATATCTGAACAAACTGTTCAGATAAGGAGGACAAAGATTGTGGATAATTTTATACATAAGTACAGCTTTTTGATAAAATATCCTGTCTAATACACTGATCCAGTTGAGTTCCTTAAAAAGTTCTGCTGATGGTGTTAAATAGTGCGCGTTGAGTATAGTTCTAGCTGCTCGTTTTTGTAATTTGTTAATTCTGTCAATTTGATAGGCATTTGAATTTCCCCATAGTGTAATACAGTAATCAATATGGGGAAGGATGTAAGCATTGTAGTAAAGAAGTTTTGCATCTTTTTTGAGTAGGTTTTTATGTTTATATAGTATTCCCAGCTTAGTCGAAATTTTGTTGCAGAGAGAGTTCACATGTGGTTGCCAGCTTGGTGATTGGTCAATCCTCAGACCGAGAATTTTGTCATCCTTCACATTTTTTAGTTCAGCATTACCTATTGTAATGTGCAATGTCTCACGAAGCTTGTAAATCTTGGATGATGTAGCCAGGAGCATAGCAGAGGACTTATCAGTATTGATATACAATTTGTTGTGGTAACACCATGTTTCTATAATCTCTAAATCCTTATTCAATATTCTTTCCAGTTCATAAACATTGGAGGAAAAAGTATATACAGTAGTATCATCAGCATACAAATCTATTGTGCTAGACAGTTCAGATAATAAGAGATCATTGACAAATATGATGAATAGCAGAGGTCCCAATATAGACCCTTGTGGAACACCTGCTTGGATAGGGAGGGATCAGACATCTCATTATCAATGCATACAAATTGTTGTCGGTTATCCAGATATGATTTCATCCAATTGAGAGCAGAATTATCAAGCTTGTATATTTTAAGTTTGTCCAAAACAATGTCATGGTTGATGCTGTCAAACGCTTTTTTAAAGTCGAGTTTTATGCAGCCAACTATATTACCTTGGTCTATTGATGTTAACCAGGATTCCACCATTTTTGTCATTGCGCTTTGGCAGGAGTGGTTTGCTCGAAAACCAGATTGATTTTTACATAGAAGATTATATTTTGATAAGTAGTTGTATAGGTGATCATGGACATGACGTTCAATTATCTTAGACAGTGTACACAGTATAGATATAGGTCGATAGTTTTCTTTTAGCTCACGGTCATCAGATTTATGCACAGGAATTACCTTTGCCAGCTTCCATTTTTGGGGAAATTCACCTGCTTCTATACTTTTGTTGATGATATAAGTTAAGGGTTCAGCTATGATGCCTGCAGCTATCTTGAGAAATCTTGGTGAAATTAAATCCGGACCTGTGCTCTTTTTTATGTTTATGGAAGTCAGGTAGTTGTAAACAGATTCTACTGTTATTTGCGGTATTTTAAATAGGGTGTTTTCAGGAACCCTTTCAGATACAAATTGGTCAAGATTTTGGAGCATATCAGGCATGTTAGGAAAGGAGTTCCCTGTCGGAGCAGTCATTTTTGGAAGCTGGGATGGGATATCAGTGAAAAAGTTGTTAAGTTCATCTGCCATAAGTTTCCTGCCAGTTAAATAGTCACTTTTATTCTGAAGTCGGAGATAATCGCTTGTAGTTTTAAGTCTGTTTGGAGTAGAGTTATTTCTCTTTGACTCAATTTCATTCAAGACTTTCCATATGTTATTTGGGCTGCCTTTGTTTTCATTACGAAGATTTTCAAAGTGGTTCTTCTTAGCTTTATGTAACCGACAATTTGCTCTATTGCGCCATTTCCTTGCATTGTCAAAGTCTCCACTTGAATGGAATTTATCACCATCTTGTTTAAAAACTCTGTCCAGACTCATTCTCCACATTTCAGCAATTTTCGGCTGACATTCTGCCCGAATATAAAGCTTTTTAGAAATACTCAGGAGTAATGTCAGAAATACAGGAAAATGAAATAAAAAATTATTGTTGAAAATTATATGAATTGGCTGCTGTAAATATCAGCCAATAAGATGCGTCGTTCGAATTCAGCCGAATTCAGCCCCGTCTTCTGTATGGAATGCATATGGAATACAGGGGATGTAACCAGTCTATCCATGTACATGTAGATGAGAACATTGAGAATAAAATAGCCATACAATTCCACTGTTTTGATAGGAAAGCACAAAAAGAAATTCTCAAATTATGTGTGAAAAAATTTGTTGAATCTATTATCTTGAGAGTTCTACCCTACATGTATATTATTCTCTGAGAAGAGAACACTGGCAGGAAAATGTTCTTCTTGAAAGTTAAGTCCTCTAAACACTGCTAAATGTACATTCAAATGGTTCTGATATGCATGTCTTGGAATGTGTGAAAATAGCATTTACAATTATTTCATACCAACTAAAAATCACAACCTCGCGTAACAATTTCACCAAACGGAGTTCCTTTAAATATCACAAGCCCGATATAAGGATTTGATCAACCTGAATATTCCCAATTACAAAATTTCTATACTTTCTTAAGTTTGTTATATATAATCAATAGTTTGATTGCCATGACCTTGGATGGCAGATTTATCCTCTTATCAATCTCACAATGCACTAGTCAGCATGCAGTGATGTCAAATAGGGTCCAGGCTCATTCAAATTATGAGAACATCCCCTGACATTTACATGTATTCATCCAGTTTATTGTGTTTGTGAAATCTGCGAGAGCAGTTGATCACTCTCCTAGATTCTGTTTTGCGTGAGTGATGCGAGAGTGATCAGTCTCTCCAATATCACTCCTCATTGCATAGGCAATTTTGAGGAGAGTGATTAAATGCTCTCCTGGAGGAAAATTTAGGAGAGTAATGGAGATCAAGAGTGACCAGTCTCCTTAAAACTGAGACTCTGGGAATTATCATAATCATGATTAACAAACTACAAGGCTATACATGTACATGTAAATCAGTGGGTCAAGCTTCCCGATATCCATCTCGGACAACGTGTGCAGGGATGCGGGACACTCCCTGAGCTTCGCCTGTAAATTTTCAGTTGATTTTCGTTTCGCCTATTGCTACAACATCGAGGCAAGTTTTTAATCAGTGAGAACTGACCAATTTGGTAAATGCTTTGAATTACCCTGTGTTGGAGCACAGGAAGAAGCAAAAATAAAAAGCAATTTACAATACAAGTGAAACTCACCACTCACCGGACACTTTGTCTGAGATTAATATCAGGAAGCCTTCAACCAGCTATTATTGTGAAAGAACAATTTACCCGAATTGTGATTAACTGAGATGTGGAGATAGAGATTCACTGCTGCAAGACCAGTGTTAGCATTGAAATATATCATGCAAGAGAAGTACGTTACCCAGTATAGTATTTTTACAACCTGTTTACCATCAATCATTAATCACGTTAATCATTTACGGAATGCAGCCTCTTTGAAATGTGGGTAACAAAAATGTTGTTTTGCTAAATGAAATAATTGAGAGGAATCCACCAGGGAGGCGACCATGGAAAAAAAAAAATGTCAGACTTTTTTAACAGTAAACTATGGTTTACCTGAACTGGAAAATTACTGCATGTTTATGATGTGTGACAATCTATAGAATTATTTTGCCTGAAGATTTTAGAGTGTGATGATTAATCCAAAATGAAAGCAAAAATATCCATTTTATCCTCATCTTAGAGAGGCCATAACTGGTAGCCTCCAGCCCCCATTGTCCTATCCCACCTTTGGTCCATTTAGATGTCCTGAAATCAACTTATAACACTTAGGCACTAATACCCCCCCTCAATCATCCTGTGGTCATGAAGATTAAACATTAAGTCACATTATCAAACTTGTCTTTGTGACCATATCACATAATCACATCAAGCTCGGCTCTGCGGTATATCTGTAGCTCGCTGAAGCTAAATGCTGAGTACATGTATACTGATCCTGGCAGGCAACAGTCATGTGACTGGTGATGTATGGAGTTAGTCTGACCTACTTTGCGAGACTTCCTGGCATTTTCAAATACAAATACAGATAACAAAACAGCCAATCAGCGAGAACTTTACAGCAATCTGCCTCAGGCTCAGACTCGGTGATATAAGCTTGCGGACTTCAGACATGTTACATATCTACCCAAGTGCCAACGGAAGCCTATCACATACAAAGCCACTCATCCATAAAAATTCAATTATAATTTAAATCATATCACCGTGATCAAATAAATCATAAGTATTTATTCGGGTTCCACACATATTTCTTCTTCTTTGGTTTCAACCTCTTTCTTTCGTCTGCGGGACGGGCCACGTGAATGGGTTGCCATGGTAATGGGTTACAGAATGTGGGTGCCGGGTATGCTCCGGAGTCATGGTAACCTGAAACGACACAATGACATCCAGATAAGACATGAGGCTTCTTCAATAATACCATATTTGCAACATGGGGTCAGTGTATCTAATAATGGCCAAATCCCACCGTAGTTCAAGTTAATCCTTGACCAGTGCTGTCTTGCTGTGTTGGCAACACTCGTACACAGCACGTGGGCCAACGTGAGCTGTGGGATGTTATCTGGTGTAAATATGAAAATATGGATAAAATATTCCCACCATTCCATGAGAGGACAAACAAGCTTACATATAACCCTGGCAACCTCAGGTCGAAAAAATACCATTTATATGATCAGTTGAAAACTTGCTCCATGTTATAAACATAAGGGAGAGTTCAAGAAAATAACCCACAGCTAACAATGGCCCACATGCTTGCACCAGTGTCACCGACACTGGGGCCAGTCAGCATGATTGTCCGGGAATTGACTGGAACTATAGTGGAAATTGGTCATTGTTTACTGCTGTAAAACTGAATAAGGAGTATGTAAGTTTGACCTTCAAGGTCAAATAGCCTAGAGGGTCAAATGTGTAGACTAAAGTAATCGTGATATATCTCAGATGTTTTAAGGCAGTAAACAATTACATAGTTCTATTCTACTGTAATGTAGAGGAAGTATTGCATGAAATGGCACAAAAATTAAGACTTTTATTAATGATTACAATTTGATGAACACCCCTCCAGTACAGCAATATGTTGGTCTAACAGATGTCAGATGATGAAAAGGCAGGTGTTCTTGAAATGTACACCTTTGGAATGAGTCCAATGCTTGACAGTCGTCGGCAAACGGCAACGATTTGGTGTAAGACTCACGAAATATAATTGACAAAGGATCTGCTGCAAGTTGTATTGTCAGTCTTTTGTCCAGGATATTACCTTTTCAATGGCAGGTCTTACACCAAAGCCTTGCCCGGCAAACTTGAAGTTCATATCACAGGTCCCAAAATTACCAAGTACACATACATGTAATTAATCGTGACAGAAACGCCTTCTTTATCCATTCCAATAGTAAACCTCTTTTCTAGAAAGAGCAGACCATGGATGACAAAAGTACTTCAATGTTGACGAGTGAAAATGGTCGTGTCAGGTGCCCTCTATAGGAATTAGATGGCAGCTAGGCTTTCTCACATTTATTGTCCACCAAAGTTTCAGACGTTTTCTGTTTGCATCAATCTGGATGTTATCTGCATAATGTTAGTGTACAGCCAATATTTATACAATCAAGAAGAAATAAGACTAACAATAAGGATTTGCCCATGCTCTTGAATCAAAAGGACAATAAGAAAAAAAATTACAGGGCTTGATAATGCCACAAACACAGGAATATGAAAATTATGTTCTATCATGTTTACTTATACATGTAAAAGCAATACACCGGTCTAGCTATGAGCTGGAGTAAACTGAAACAGAAATTTAATTATTCAACACCATCCTCAAGGAATGAACAATGTATGGTGTGTGCTGCAACAATCAGGTTTTTATAGCATATATAGATAATGTGTTTATAAAACATATATACATGTAGGACGCAATCCTGACATGAGGATCAAGCTTCTGCATTATATTGAGTTGGACATGGTCAGTCAGGGGACCAAAGTTTTTTTCTCTCTGTTAATTCATTTAATAAAGTCCGATACATGTATCAGCTTATCTTCGCATCCCATATTATTCCCTCAATTACATAAATTTTCCTGGAAAGCTAAGACATTATGGTTGATTAAGAAGGTATCAATTAAGGGCACACTTATTTTTCAAGCGCTTCACTTGTTTTTGTTTACTGCGCAAATTGGCACTTATAACCTTATAAAGTTATAAAGTTATAAGGTACTCTGTGAATGGCATGTTTATGTAACATCAATAGCCCGATCCAATCTTGTGACGGTAATCTTGCCATGCTTACATAAGAAGATCATGTTTTCTTCCCCCTGGTCAACTTTTTGTGACATATTTTTCCCCACAAACATTTTGTGGTCAATGCACACAACTTTATATAACTTAGCTAGGTTATAATATTTCATAACTTCTGTAAGTTGGTCGCCATGACGGATGGTAGAGAAGCTTATGCAAAATTTGAATTTCACAGAAATCTGTGAATATCGACACCTGAGTAAACTGATCAACCTCTACATGTAAATACTGACATTATCCATGGTCCCAATACTTAAAATTGATGTATTTTGAACCTTGATAAACCAGAACGCTCCCAAAACTGACACCAAAATATGGTCCCAAGCATGGTCAGTACGCTTCACAGTATTACCTCAATGTATAAAGCTCCCATCTGACACGGCTTCAACATTATTTTGCACTGATTCTACATGTATATTTTCACCACTGAAACTTCTTCTTTGTTTATATTTTCATCTTATTATTTCTATGGAATGTTTTCAAAGGTCAAGATCTGCAGTAATGTTGTATTGATGTACATTCTGGCTAAGATCTGCAGTGATGTTGTATTGATGTACATTCTGGCTAAGATCTGCAGTGATATTGTATTGATGTACATTCTGGCTAAGATCTGCAGTGATGATGTATTGATGTACATTCTGGCTAAGATCTGCAGTAATGTTGTATTGATGTACATTCTGGCTAAGATCTGCAGTAATGTTGTATTGATGTACATTCTGGCTAAGATCTGCAGTGATGTTGTATTGATGTACATTCTGGCTAAGATCATGACGTTGATGAAAACTTCTCTAATGAAAACAGAGCAGGGGGTAAATTATTCATTTATTACGATCGGTCATGTCCGTGCAATATCATATTAAAATAAACGGCATATAAAACACATGTATTGGTTGCAATTAAATTTTTGTGTCAATGAATATTTAGGTAGATTATGGGGTACGTACAATACAAAGAACGGTCCTTATCGCAGTCCCATATTTCATGCGTGACAAAAACATAAAAGACAGGATCGACTTCTCGTTAGGGAGATAACCTGCAACTCAAGTTCTCACGTTTCACCACTTGAACACGTAATCGATGTGCAGAGCTGTGGATTTCACACTCGCTTGCATTTCCAAAACTAATTGATACCTGTTTCCTCCTTAACGACAAAAATAACAAAGACTGCGGCAGATCGTTCATCAAATATTCGTTAGTCATTACACCCGAGTCAATAGCACTGATTGGCGGTCCATTGGCAGACAGGTAATTTCATCGCAACACTCGTACGCTTTAGCCAATCAATAAAAGCAATCAAGTTCACCTGTCGTCAGCTTAGAAAGAATTAGCTCTAACTACCATACTACAATCATTGCACGGACGAGTCCTCGAATAGGCCGGCGGGATCTTGATATGGTGTGAAAAGATAAAACCTTCAAGTTTCTTCAAGGATCGGATAAGGTACTGCAACAGTTTGTTCAATAACCAGGCATCATGATTATGCTGGTCTGTGTGTAACATACACACCAGATTTATCGGACTATACTTTCACCATTAATTTGACCATATAATGCATTTCACTGCATTGAATCTTCGAGTATACTTCGAGACCGTAATTTGTTTTCATTCTTGAATTTCATGAAAATGGTTCAAAATCAACAAAGAAAATTCAGCAATACCTTCCCTATCAGTTTGTGAGCACAATGATGTCCGACCATGATAAGGATAAAATAGTATTCCTTGTCGACAAGAGAAAAATGGATGTAACAAAGGCAGCACAGACTTAGCATCAGTTTATTTTCATCCATTCTGGGCACATTTTTTTTGTGATTCCGTAATCACATCAATGTGAGAGTACAATTAAAAAGCAGGGATTATTGTACTGTTCCCCACGTGGGACTTTAAATCATTCCACAGCGACGTCATTCCCACAAAGGACTTCCAGGAAACTCTGCATCTTCAACGAGTTCTCCCGAATGGCAATCTGAATCAAGGATGCTTGCAGTGCTTGGTTGCCATAGATACTAACGGATACAGTAGAGATAAAGTAAATGGGCACACTGGCACTGTATATACATGTGCTGTTTCACCTAATGATGGCGACTAACGACTTGGATCTATGAGATCTATAAGATCCGAAGATGAAGACTTGCATGTAAGCCTGTCTGGAGACAATACCGATCATACCCATCGACCAAAATGGCAGAGGAGAAATGAATACGGCACTGAGGGAATAAAAAGAACGAAGAATCTCTGATTTACCTAGAAGGAAACTGGTGAACCTTTAGATGGAAAAGAACATGGGATCTTGAATTTTACTTTGAGTACCGGTATACTGACACATGTGAAAATTACCAAACAGAACAGGTAAGAATGGTGAATGTCAAATATCAAACAATTCACTGCTGCTATTTGTAGATGTGAATTTCTTCTTATCATTTTTGAGTACATGTATGTCATAACAAATATGAGAAACCAAATACCTGAAAAATGTATTCTGCAAAGAAGACCAATATAAAATAATTCTTTGTCTATCATAACCTGCATGTTAGGAAATTGGAGTGAGCAGATTTTATTTTTTTCAGTCTGGCGCGAGATATTTTGTACAAAATATATGCCATGAAACAACCGGTAAAACCATACAATTACCTTACATGTACATGTAAATGTATTTTTATAGACGTGGGCAGTGATCAAGATAAATAAAAGACTTTTATTAATCATTGTTAATGAGCCTATTTATGTCCTTTGCTGAATGCTGATTTACGGCAAACAAAGTTCTCTATTGGTGAATAAATTGTGGGTTATGGCGAATAGTCAAGTGTGAAAATATATGATCTCTGATAAGAATTGACGTAGTCCGATCGATGTATTACCATCATAGTACCTACATGTAACCCAATACCGACGGTCACGGATGTACAAAGGGAAGCAACTTTACCAACGTCACGGCAGAGGGCGTGACTGCTTGGGGGTCAGATCGAAGATTGTTAACATGGTGGATCAAAGGAAATTGACGCAAAACGGTTTCCAGTTCGATAAATGGGCGGCCAAAATGAAATTAAAACAGATGTACTGCAGAGTGACTATCCTAACATATTGACAGACACACGAGGCGCTCTTGTTGTATGATGTAAGATATATATTTCTAGTCCAAATGAATTGAAGAATCTGGTATGTTCTTCTGTGACGTCGATCATTCGCTATGACGTTGCAACAATCCATATTGTGATGACGCCACTCGCGATACCATTGTTGGCGGTCCAAATAACAAACGTCACAAGAGAACGTCATAATACAAATGTATCAAAATGTATATATTCGTAGCGTCGCAAGCTATCGTATGGCTGCAAGATAAATCTGACCCCCTCTGCACTCCGCCCTCTACCGGTATGTCAGCAAAGTTGTTCCCCTTTACGTATCCGTGACCGTCGGTATACACCGAGATGAGGAAATCTTTCTTACGGAAAAAATCAAATCAGACTTGCTTGAATTTCATTATAAGTTTTTGACATTGAATTGTAATTTTTGATTATGAGCATTCAACAATTTATTTTTACTCTGCAAGCTGATCACTCATAAATTCAATGAAATTCATTCATATTTGAATTTTCATATTTTAATGTTATAATTTTCATATTTCTTGGTGAATTTCCTAATTTTAGCTCTATCGATCAACTTAGAGTGATGGAGCAGACACGTTTTTACCAAGCCATATTGGACGGAGATTTGGACGAGATAGAAACCCTCCTCGAGTCCAACAACGACGATGACATCCACATTAGAGGGATCAACGGTCAGACATTTCTCCACTTTGCGGTAGAATATGATGCCAGCACAGATATCATTAAACGACTGGTCTGTCACATTGATATCTCCCTCTTGGACGAGAATCGCGACTCCGTGTTAGATCTCATACTCAGCAAAGGCGCTGATGAGCTACGAGAAATCATTTACGACCATATAAGGAACCTGGTTTTGAAAGGAGATATCAAGCCTTTGGAGGACTTGGCACTGAATGGTTGGCCAGCTTGGCCCGAAGGGGTGGCCACAGCAGAGGGAATTTCACCCAAAATAAAAGATTTCTTCATACAGCTTCCATATTATCAGGTTAGTAAATCCAAGTTATTATCTGAGTTATTATAGACAATTTCTCAATTTCTATGGAAACAAAATGCACAGGTCTGTAATCCACTACATTACTTGAAGGGAGAGGTCAGTGTTCACCTGTCTTCCTCCCTCTGGCCTACCTCTAATAAGAAACCAAGACTGAAGAAAGTTGATGTTGCATGTATATTATTTGTGATCACTCTCTACCTGGGAGAGTTTCGAAGAGATATCGAGCGATTGGTTGTTCAAAGCCGTTGGTTTGCTGTATTGCCAAATTTGAATCTAATATATCAATTAAACCATATGAGAACATAGGACATCCTCGATGCCACCCATTAACATCAAATGAGTTGTTTGTTTGAGCTGATCTGTCATCACAGAGCTAACCGGTGATAGGGGCCGTGTGGATACTTCATAGTCTTGACATGAACATCTGCAATAAAAGCACGGGTAGATACTTCATGTAGGCGGCTATTGTCCGAGTCTTTGTGCAGGTGACATGGCTGAAAAGGCTCAAGTCTAGACTTATTGTTTTCCCCAGACTTGGCTATTGTATGTATTGTCTCGTGATTCTTACATGGAGTATGAACCAAAGCACGGCTGAGATACTAAGGCTATGTCCAAGAATCCTCATGACATTCTCATGTCTGAATGTGAGGTGCCGAAGGAAGCTTTCCTGTGAAGTTTTATGGTTGCTTTTTAGTCGCCCAGACGTTGTCAATTTTTCCCACCTCTTGCATATCGCTCCAACTTGTAAATCTGCTGATTTTCAAATATGAACATTACAGGTACACCTGTCTCACACTGGTGGTCTCTTAATAGAAGTCTCTTATATGCAGAACTGCTATGGGTATTATTACCAAGTGAGTGAGTGAGTAGGATTTAACGTCGTTTTCAACATTGTTTCAGTCATATCACGATGGTGCCTACATGTGCCGGAACACGAGAGTGTCCACAGTTCCTATTATTCTGGACACTGATCAGCCCAGTCAGTACAGCACCCGGTCACCCATCCAAGTATTGACCGAGCTCAACGCTGCTTAACTTCGGTGATCTGACGAGAACCGGTGTGCCCAACGTGATGCGCCGTACCCGTATATATTACCAAATTATTATTACCAAACCAGTGTATAGATTCTAACCTATCGATTGATACACGGGCTTGCGAGGATGGAAAATCTGAAACTCAGTGCTTTTGAGAAACAAGTACATGTAAGTGAGTAAGATTTAATGTCGCTTTCAACAATTTTGTTATATCACGATGGTGTGCAACAGAATGGTCTCAATGCCGCCTGTATTATACTTGCTGCTTCACCGAAGCACCATGCCATAGACAGACATCATGGACATGATACTTGACCCAGTCACATTATCCTGCTACTGGACCAACCAGTCCTGGATCCTCTTAATGCTGAGAACCAAGCGAGGAATGAGAAAGTTCCATTTTTTTTCAAGTCTTACAGGAGATTTCATAATACAGGGATCAAAATTCCAGGACATTTCCAGGACAAAATTGCTGTTTTCCAGGACAAAGTTGCATGCATGATTACACAAATTGTACGTAATAAAAAAAAAAAAACAAGATTATCTCCCCTGTTGTCACCAGGAAGTATGAAATACACGTGGAATATGGCTCCGTTTTCGGCTTGAAATATTTGTCACTAAAACGAACAACTCATTCAAAGATAGAGATTCTAATCTGAAGGACAACGGATGGGTAAATAAATAATCGTACAAATTAAATCTTACAACGATATTATGCCTGAATCGGCCGTGGAAGAGCCAAAGAAAGATGTGATAGTCCGATTAATCCGCATATTTTATCGCTCACGCTGATAGCAGGATTCATGCTTTGCACCTTTCGCGTGACTTTTCACGGCACTTTCCCCCATATTTCCAACATCGAACGTGTTTTGGCAAAGCCTGCACTTCGCTCTGTGCAAAGACTCCTTGAGGCGCCATGCAGTCCCGGCAGTCCCGGCAGTCCGGATGACTCGGCCACGAAGAATTAAAATGACAAAGGCGTGACATCATGTCATTCTTTACATTTCTCTCTCAGATTAATGATCGGAGGTTTCCGTGAATATCCGTCACCATGGGAGCTCAGTGACGGATGTCTCAATTCGATATTTGATTGGCCGAGAAGTTTTACTATATTTACTACGAAAGTTTATGAATGAATTGGCGCGTCAGTGAACTGGGGAATCCCCCGACAGCGATGACCGATCGTTGGAGTGAGCATTTGCCGACGGATGATTCGCAGCACAGTCATTCTATTGATTTTCCAGGACTTTCAAGGACACATACTATTTTTCCAGGACTTTCCAGTACTGGAAAGCATACTTTTATTTTTCCAGGACATTTAAGGACATTCCAGGACTGTGCGAACCTTGTAATAGTTTTCCATTTGTGGCTGATGTGATGTTTACAAACACACCATGTTGCTCTGGCAAGTATGAAGTTGAGCAGTTTTGTTGTGTCCTAAGTTGGAAACTTGCAACTTGACTTGGCTGTCATGCTGATCTCAGACTGGGTTATGGAATTTCAAACAGCCACTCAAACAATACGAATCATAGAAACACACAAAATGAAATAACATATTATTAGAAGTTGGCAACTTCAGATAGGAGGTGCAAAGCAATCTGATTAAAACTCCGACTTAATAACAATAACCGCTCCTCTATCGGACATGTCGCTAAATTAAGATCTGAGACAGTCTGTATCTAAATCTGTCGCGCATTGTCAGACTAGCGAACAATCACAGTCCAACTTCAACGGGCGAATACATGCAGGTGCCTATCCGATTATTTCTCTAGTGAACGAGGTGCAAAAAAATCCAACCCAGGCAGCTGACGAAGTTCTTGCTCTCCATGAGCAACCACCGAAGATTATTATTTGCTTGGATAGGCACCCATTCGCCCGTTGAACTTGGACTGTGATTGGTCGCCAGCCTGACATGCGCGACAGATTTAAGATAGACTGTCCCAGATCTTAATCAGCGCCATGTCCGATAGAGGAGCGGTTATTGAGTTTTAATCAGATTGGGTGCAAAGTTACATTTGATGTTTTGATTCAGTCTAGGCATGTAGTTTCTTTTATCTTGGTAAACTATTATGAAATCCTCTGTAATAATGACTCTAAAATTGATTTAGCTGGTATTGCGTTTTTTTGTTTTTTTTTAATACTAACTTCACAGATATACATTAACGACAATGCAATTTCAATTTGTAGAACAAGGTTGAAGAAATCCATAAAGCCGCCAACGATGGACTTGTTCGAGAAATGCAACAACTTGTCAACAGGAAGTTCCTTCTCATTGCCAAAGACCAGACAGGGTTAGCTCCCCTGCACAAAGCCGTAATCAATGAACACACCCCACTGGTGCAGTACCTGGTAGAGAAATTCCCCAATGTCATAGATGTCACTGATCATGTAAGTCTACAACACTAGCAGGGTTAAGGGGTTCGTTACCTTTCAGATGCAAAAAAAGTAGACGGTAAAATAACAGTGTTCTATTGGAGTACTACATGTAAAGCTTACTTGAAAAAAAGAGAATATCCCAAAAACAGAGATGAGAGGGCAACAGAAAAAAAATATTTGAAAACAAATGAAAATACCTCACCCCCTCACAATATGTGCTATGAACATATCTTAGAAATAATTAACCTGGTGAACTTTCAATTTCTATGCTTATATTTTTACCACATGTATGTATGTATAAAGATTAGAATTAGCCTCAAAAATGGGTCCTTCATGATGCTGATTTCTGGGAATAGAGATAAGTCCCAAAATTGCATGTTAAAAGATAGGATCTGAGAAATATATAGTTTTCTGAAACGGTCTTATGTTGAAATTATGTATGTAAGCAGGAACCATACAAATGGTAATACATGTATTTTCTCCGTTTGGCACATCCCTGTCTTTACTCTCATGAAGCAATATTGTCATCAGGTATGTGACCACGAAAAAGTTAAAGTGAAAAAAAAAATGAAATAAATTTAAAAAAAAAAATCGTTTCAAGGAATTCAAATGATTTCATGGACTTACTGAGGAACCAATAGAGACTATAAGGGTGATGGCAAGGACGTCCATGAAATATAAACTTTAAGTAAGACAATTAATAATGTGTTTTGTTCCTGTTGTGTATCAGATTGAGGGGTTGTTGAATTCGGGAACGATAAGTTGTTTACAAAATCGACAGTGTTCTCTAATTCTGCAATTTCCTGATCTGATAAGATGATGTCATGGACACGTTTCAGCTTGAGAACACTGCCCTACACTATGCAGCAGCACTGAGAGATGGAGGACACGTTTACAAGATACTGCTACGAGCTGGGGCTGATGAATCTCTCCCCGATCTGGTAAGTAATGCATCAACGGTTAGACTGGTTGTCTCCCCTGTATTTGTTTCACTGTCGATACGGACTGAATCCGAGGAAATTCTAATTTTTTTAGTTGATAATTCCAGCAGCCTGATTGGTTATGAGAGTTCAGGTCTGTGATTGGTTATGAGAGTTCAGGTCTGTGATTGGTTATGAGAGTTCAGGTCTGTGATTGGTTATGAGAGTTCAGGTCTGTGATTGGTTATGAGAGTTCAGGTCTGTGATTGGTTATGAGAGTTCAGGTCTGTGATTGGTTATGAGAGTTCAGGTCTGTGATTGGTTATGAGAGTTCAGGTCGATCACTTTTTAATGAGCCATTAACGTTCATGGAGTCTGTGGGTGTTTAGTCGGATCCAATACATTCCGCAATGCGGAGAAAGAGGAGTTAGTGAGGGAGTAGAATTTAACGTCGCTTTCAACAATATTTCAGCTATATCACGACGAACCAACTAAGCACCACCCAGCCCAGTTCAGGGATTCATAGAAGTCCTGTTTTACCACCGGTAATCAGGGGTAAAATCCATTCGAAAACTCAATTCGGACCTTCCAATTTCACTAAACTTTTCAAGGTTTTGATGAAAACTTAATATCCCTATCATTTCATGTGATGAAACAATATAAAATCATTAGGAATGGTGGTAAATTTGAAGAAATACTCAATATGAAGAAAACACAGAAAACTGAATAGACTAAATTGAGTAAAAAATACTCAAATTTTAGACTTCTATGAATCTCTGCAGTTGTGTTCCAGCTACTTCAAAGAAGAAATCTTTGAAGCAGCATGGAACCAGACACCCTTCATCCACCCTATAAAACACTGAGGAGAGCTCAAGACACAGACAAGACGCTTACATGGTACTGTGCAATAAAGACGAGTGATATTACAGTGCTAGACATCACATTTATCAAGTTCCTGTTGCTTCTCAGCAAAATGCATTGAAGCAACAGGAACCTGAACCCACCCAACCACCCGCTGCGGAGAATGAATCTAGATCCAGACAGAATTTGGAATGGAAAGTGCCGGACATAACCTGTTCATTCAGGGGAGGTAACCTGTCCACTGTATGGACAATCAGGGGAGGTAACCTGTCTACTGTATGGACATTCAGGGGAGGTAACCTGTCCACTGTATGGACATTCAGGGGAGGTAACCGTTCTAGCCAACTGTATCACACTGTAAATACATCAGTGCAAACCCATGTCAAATCAAATCTCAACAGAGTAGTGGGTGGTGTACATGTGACTGCCATTTCACGGAGGTTTTTCATAGAGATGTTGATAGTCCATCTAGAGGTGGATAGCCAAGCAGCTGAAAGCTTTTATTTTTTTTTCTAATAATGTTGCTTATTTTCATATTATAATAAGTTATTATAATATTATAATATTAAAGTTAACCTGTTATAAATCCGTACTGAAAACTTACATCGCTTGTCTGTATTTGCTTGTAGAAATGTTAAGACGTTACAGAGGTCTCCTTCATTCAAGTTTTCGATAATGTATCATTTTACATGCTACGTCGGATGAATGAGTGAGGACCACTATAATGTCATTATGTTCCAAAAAAAAAAAATTTCACAGGTAAATTTTCTGTTATTAAGCTAAAACTTACCTCACTTCCACTCTTTGCATTTCTTGTCTACATGAAATACCACAGTAAGAATTTAAATGACACAGTTATCTCCCCTGCTAGTCACCTGATAGCATAGCTACCCACAATTCTACTTCCTTCTTGTTCCACTGCGATACATGGTCTGGATGTATCATAGCGGGGAGGATGGGCGGGCATCACTGGAAGTGAGGTAAGTTTTAGCTTAATAACAGAAAATTTATCTGTGAAATTTTTTTGTTATTTGCGCTGAAAACTTACCTCACTTCCACTCTTTGCATAGAGTGCCACCGTAAGGTAGGTGGGCAAACTGATACAATCCGTGGTTAGTGATAAATGCCATACATAGTGACTAGTACAGAGTAGAAATCACAGATCTTCTACCTCACAGAGGATCCATGAGAACATACAACAGTAATAACCTGTATGCCTATGGTACACAGGGAACCTCTGTTGCTACTCTGACTTCAAGGCTGAGATGCAAGACACGCCCCCCCTTTTTTTCGAAAGGGGCCGAGAGAAAAAATGCACTCACCCGCAAGCAGGGTTACAACTGTACGCCCGGACTTTTGTAGCTATATTGCTGGCCTCGGTCCCCCTGACACCCGCTGTGCGGTCACAAGTGGGCCGATGGAATAGAGGTCGTTACATGCCAACGTCATGTCCCGGAGATAGTAGGAGGCAAATGTCGTGTTTGACCTCCAGTAGCACGCCCTCATAATGTCAGTCACCGATCTGTTGGACCATAGAGGCCATGATGCCGCTAATGCCCTGATCTCGTGACCCGAAACGTTTACAAGCGCGGCTTGCCTATCAGTAGCCGTGGAGTACGCTAGCTGAATCGTATTTTTGAGCCAACTCGAGATAGTGTTTTTACTTATTTCTTGTTTGGCTTTGGGATCGAAAGGGATAAACAAACGCCTCCTTCCCGCTCTGATCTCCTCTGTACGATTCAGGTAACACGCAAGTGCCCGAACCGGACACATTAACATGTCTGATTCAAGACCGGACGAAAGGAAATCAGATAAGGCTGGAATTGTGAACTCTCGAGATATGGAATCGTAGAGGGCTTGATTCTTGGCCACAAACTCAGGTACTGTTGTGAGACCTACCTTGCTCCAGTCCCTAGAGTGTCTGATGTTCCTTTTATCGAGCGCATGCAGCTCTGACACTCTAGCTGCCGAAGCAAGAGCCAACAAAAACGAAGTTTTGTATGATAGATATTTTAGCTCAATAGCCTCTATTGGCTCGAAAGGTGGCTCTCCTAATTGCCGAAGTACTAAGGCTAAGTCCCACTTAGGTAATTTCGGAACAGCCGACTGACCAGTTATCTTGTATGACTTGATTAGTGCAGATAAGTTTGGATCAGTCGAGGGATTAATCCCAGTACCCAGTAGAATAGGTTGAGCAATAGCCGCTCTATAACCTTCTACCGTAGCGGGCACCAGGCCCCTATCCCTGAACAGGTACAATAGAAACTCTGCTACTTCCGGGATAGTTGCGCAGGATGGATTGATATCCCTCTCTCCACACCAAAGATCGAAGATTGCCCACTTTGAGTTGTATACAGCGGAAGAGGACGGTCGAATTGATTGTGCCATTCGGCGCCCAACCTCCGCTGAAAATCCCGCCTGAGCAAAGTGCTTCTTGAGCACTTGCACACGTGGTAGTGGAACAGTCCTGGCTGGCTGTGGAATATCGACGTTCCGGGCTGGCGCAGTAGATTGTGCCATACCGGAAGCTGTCTTGGTACATCCACCAGAAGATCTAGTAGTTCCGGGAACCACGGCCTTGCTGGCCACCACGGAACAATCAGGTAAACGACACATGTGTGTTCGCGGATCTTCTGGAGTACCTTCGCTAGGATAGCTGGAGGAGGGAACGCATATGCTACCATCCTTGACCAGTCCTGCGATAGTGCGTCCACTGCATATGCCGACGGATCCGGGACCGGCGACATGAACAGTGGTAGTAGATTGTTGCGCCGAGTGGCGAACAGATCCATGTGTGGCATCTCCCAGACATGAGCTATTTGTTTTAGTATGTCTGGGTGAAGTTGCCACTCCGTGGGAATTATCTGATTCCGTCGTGAAAGCGAATCCGCTAAGACGTTCAGTACCCCCGGGATGTGCCTGGCCAACACTGATATGTTGTTGTCCCAACACAGACCGAAAAAGATTTCCGCTTGGCTTTGTAATTGCGGAGATCTCGTCCCCCCCTGCTTGTTGATATAGGACACAACTGTTGTGTTGTCCGTCGCAACCAGCAGGTTCTTGTCGGTCAATACGCTCACCCACGTGCGGATGGCATGTGTCACTGCCATAAACTCCAACACGTTTATATGGTACGAGCGTTCCTCGATTGTCCATAACCCGGATGTCGACTTGGACTCGAGGTGGGCTCCCCATCCTTCCATAGATGCGTCCGTGAACAGGTGATGTGACGGACGAAACGGAAGTAGGGACACATCTGGCATAACATTGAGTGGATCCAGCCACCATTGGAGGCATTGTTTGACTAGCGGTGTTACAGGTATCCACGGATTCAACTGCCTTTCGACCCATTGATGATTGAAGTAAATCATTAAGGGACGAAGCTGCAACCGCCCTCTTGGTGTTACGTCCTGTGTTGACGTCAAGAGGCCGATTATCGCAGCAAAGTGTAAAGCCCTGGCCTGAGATAACTTGAGGAACTGAGGTATCTTCGTCGTTATCTTTAGCCATCGATCTTCTGGGGGTTTGGCGAGAGCTCGTAGCGTATCGTATTCCACCCCCAGAAATTTGCGCCTTTGTGAAGGAATCAGCTCTGATTTCTCTTCGTGTGGGATGTATCCCAGAGAAGTCAATATCCTTAAGACAAACTGGGTGTCTAGGATTAACTGTTCCTTGCAGGCATTCTTTAGCAGGGAGTCGTCGATATAAAAGTGGTACTTTATACCTAGACTGTGCAGGAACTGTGCCACTGGTGTAAACACTCGTGTAAACACCCAAGGGGAAGTGGACAGGCCGAACGGAAGCACTTGAATTTGGAAGCGTCGTTTGCCGACCATGAATCTCAAGTACTTCCTGTCCCCCAGATGTATCGGGATATGCAGGTATGCATCCCTTAAATCCAGAGAAGTCAGCCATTCCCCTTGTCTGAGTACTGTCCGGATAGACCGGAATGACTCCATGCGGAAGTGTGGCGGTGGAGTGAGGTAGTCCTTGTTGAGGCGCTTTAGGTTTATAACCATGCGCATCTCGGACGTGTCTTTCTTGGGGACCAGAAAGACCGACGAATAGAACCCGGGTGACGTGTCCCAAACCGGAAGCTCTATTACAGCTGCCTTCTCTATCAGCTTGTCCACAGAGGACTGTATTGCTGATAGATGACCCGTTCGTAATGGTATACGAGACGGAAGGGGATGAGCAGTCAAGGGAGGAAGCGTGTCGAACAATAGGCGATAGCCGTATCTGATCGTTCGAATGGCCCACGCTTCCGTCCCGATCCTTATCCAGTTCCTCCAAAACAACTGCAGCCTTCCCCCTACCGGAAGGTCTAGTTGCCGGGGAACTGGAAACGTTATGTCTCGGTGTTCCCGCCATACCGGAAGCCACCCGGTACGGCCCGAGACATCAGGAATCCTTCTTCGACTGCTTAGATTTCCCCTTACCCTGCTTCTTATGGCCATAGGTAGATACTCTAGGCTCTAAAGAAGCAGGCGCTTGGCTATGCTGTTGGCCGGAAGCACCCTTATTAGCCTTGGAACTAGGCGGGTTCTTCTTAGCCTTCTTCGCCTTTGGACCCGACCCGGAAGCCATAGGTCTCTTAGACGAAGCACCGGAAGCAACTGACCTGTCATGCTCTATACGATCCATTTCAGGTCGAACTTCGGCAACAGCATCACCAAACAGTAAAGAAGGAGCCGTAGATGTCTCTAGTAGACTCCTCTTTACAGCTTCCGGTGTGTAACTATGCATAAAAGGAATGAAGGCCTTTCTCCTTAAATACACTAGCATAGAAGATAGGTAGGCATTGTGTACCAGTAAATCTTCTACAGCACCGGAAGCAATCTTCTGGTAGTCAAGAACGAGGTTTATACCCTCCTGTAACTGTTCTTGACTGTCCGCGCCCGACAGCGAGAATAAACCATCCGTTATGGCTTTAAGAAACCAATCGAGGTGATTCGTAATCGCCACTCCTTGTCGAGCAGTTTCCTCAAGTACTGCGGCCTGTTTGTTCGTGCAAGGAACATCTGGATTACTAGGCACTTTAGTATTGCTAGGACATAAATACTGAAAGTCGCCGTTCACCTCTGCAGACCGGAAGCTAAACGGTGAGTTATGTACGCCGTAACTTCGTATGTTTGGCTTCTGTACTGGGAACGGACCAGAAGATCCTGCAGGGCGGAAGCGAGCTTTAGGTCTCAGCCTTACTGCACGTTCCTCCTGCGTAACGGGTTCTGCTAAAGTTCTATGGAACAAGTGGCAAATAGAATGTATAGCAGTTGAGGCCGGAAGCGTGGTAGCCGATCTCGTAACCCGATTTGACTCTCCTGATTCAGTTTCAATATCCCCCGCATGCGGGACCGGAAGCTGCATATCAGGAATTAAGTCATAGATGCCGGAAATAAGCTCATAATATTTCCTAGCATCCGGATCAGTATTGGTAGGTTCATTCAATTCAGATCTACCGTACTGGTCCCTATCCACTTCCATAGCTTCCGGGGCTTCCTGCCAGGAGGGAGTATTGGAAGGGATAGTCCTCGACAAATTAGCTTCCGGTTTCCTAGACTGTTCAGTCAAAACCGGAAGCAGTGGCGTACTACCTCGGAATTGACTGGTCATCATCTCTCTCAATTCCTTCATTTCCTCACGTTGTTGTTCCATACCGCGCAGTATGGCAGCCAATGTGGGATCAGTCACTTGAGAGTGGACCGGAAGCAAGGCCTGACGAGGTGTGTTCACACTCAAGGACCCTCCAGCTGGACGTGAGCACGGCCACTGTAAAGGTCGGTGAACTGGCATACGAGGTCGTAAACCGGAAGCACGTATAGGAGGACGCATCATACGTAATAATCCCGGTCCCGTACCACGAACACCCCCGGAAGCAGATATCTGACCTAAGCCACGCAAGGGCGAAGGTAGACCAGCAACCGGATGCCGCATAATTTGACCTGATTGAGAGGGTTCTTGATAACGCATCTCAGAGACAGGGAAATAATTTGGCATATCATAGGTACCTGTATACATACCATACTGCCGTTGTTGCGGGAACCTTAATCTCTGGTGGCCCAGAAGGCTCGTAGATACAAACGTCTCGGCAGGGGGACGAGGAAGGCCACCAGAGAAACCGGAAGCAGGTTGGGAAAATTCAGACAAACCGGAAGCAGCAGTTACAGGCATAACTGAGCGACCGGGAAGTCCAGGCCTCGACAGCGTCGAGGAAGGTATCTTCCCAACCCCGGATCCAAATGAAAACTTAACATTAGGCCCCTCACTAGTGCTGCCTAAGTTTTCGTAGTCATAAGTTGACCCCGATCGAGAGATCGGAGTCCCCTGGCTTTCCCACGCTAAGCCTGGATCCGTTACCGATCTCCCTTCATCGTCGTATCCAGGCGTCCGCTCAATTGGAATCTCCACGTCCACAGTCGTCGTAGTGCCAGACTCCAAATCTTCGATTATCCCTTCCACCTGTACCAACCGGGTCGTTGCCTTACCTGACTGACCCTTCGCCTGGTCTGAAATGGAAGCATCGTGAGCGGGGGGGGGGCGTTTGTTTATCTTTATTTACGTTCAATAGGCTGACTAACGTAGACCCAGCTACAGAACTAACAAGCCCCCTAGACTCCTCGCCTACGCTAGTACGAGGAGACTGTGCTACATATGTCTCGTTGGCGAGATTGGTAGGCCTAACGACATAATTTCCCTCGTTAGCTGCCAGAGAACCGGCTAGATACACCTGGAATATGCCGGGCGCCCACACAATACACTCTTCACAGGCCGTGTCCCATGTACAGATTCTTCCCTGGCGGCATGGCGGACACGTTGAGTGAAGGTCATAACTAGGCTTGTCACCTCCACAAGACATGCATGACAATTGAGACATATTTTGAGCCATTTTTACGCTGATAACTTATAGAATACTTCCCAAAGGACTTCTTGCAGGAAATCAGACGTCTGAGGTAATCCAACTGTGAGTAGTTTCGCTAGAAAAGGCACTTTTTCACGGAGTTGACAATGTTTACTTCCAGCCCTACGAAGCAGTAGAACAAGAAGGAAGTAGAATTGTGGGTAGCTATGCTATCAGGTGACTAGCAGGGGAGATAACTGTGTCATTTAAATTCTTACTGTGGTATTTCATGTAGACAAGAAATGCAAAGAGTGGAAGTGAGGTAAGTTTTCAGCGCAAATAACCAACTCAATGGGAGGCAATCGATGACCATTTTGACAATTGTGGTTCCCATTTTCTGGTGGTATAAGTTTTTACTTTTCATATACTTCGAAGACGAAAACAATCCCAAGAACTATTACCACACATAAACAACTACAACTACAATGTCCTTGATTTATGGCATTTTTGCAGAAATTTGGAAAGCTTTTCAGTTCACCCTTAATCTAAAGGAGCGAACATTCACCAATGCCAACATCAATGATTCTCTTCAGCGAATTGGATGTTCATTTCTCACACACCGGTTTAAACTGTTAATTGCTATTGACAAGTTGACTATGAACTGTCACAGAATAAGGCACTTCTGACTGTATGTAGCTCTTGTTAATATGGTAAAACGTATTATCCGAGTACATATCTGGGAGTCATTTGCCAAGAAAAATACAAGTTTACCATTTACTGTTAAAAACAAAAATTGACTATTTAACATCAGATTGTGTCGCTTACTTCTTGTGTTGATATGTAGACAGAAGTCAATATACTGACTTGCAATCTTTTTTTCACCAAGGCAGGAAATACACCATCCATGTACCTTGATAACCCAGAACTGATGAATGTTGACGAGCTACGGCAGCAACTATCCGCCTTTCTGGAGCAGAGAATCTTAAAACCAAATTACTCCAAATTTCCAATCTTTAAACCCCGGCCTCCATCCGGAAGCAAAGACAGGGACAGTATGGCCAGGGTCGGGTCAGGGATAAGACGAGACAGTCAAACATCCATCCAATCAGCAATGTCTGGAGGAAGTGGAAACGGTGATCTAGAATCAATAGCTGGGTCAAGGCCAAAATCTGGGTCAAAGGAAATATCTGGGTCAGAAGAAAAAATTGGGTCACGGCCACAATCTGTGTCAAAGAAGAAATCTGGGTCAAGGCCACAATCTGGGTCAAAGGAACAATTTGAGTCAAGGCCACAATCTAGGTCAAAGGAACAAACTGGATCAAGGCCACAATCTGGGTCACAAGAACCATCTGGGTCAAGACCAGGATCAAAAAACAAAGATTCAACAAAGAATGGTACCGAAGCAGAAGAGAGTAGTCTGTCTGGAAATGTAACCTTCAAGGATACAACTCTCTACCAGGCCATAATCAGCAAGAATCTGGACAAAGTGGTTGAAGTGGTCGATCGTGAGGAAGAAGATATCTCGATGATGGATCCAGAGGATGGTTCAACGTACCTCCATCTCGCTGTTGAGTGCGAGACCGGGATGGACATTATCCGAGAGCTGCTTCCTAGAACTGATATCACTCAGAAGAATAAGGATGGACACACCGCTCTGGACAGAGCTATCCTCTGCCAAATCCGCAGCACTGCAGTGGCTTCAGCGAAATCGAGCAATCTGACAGTCATGGCATCTCGCGGAGCGACCACCGACTCCGGGATCACGGACACCAGTTTGACCAGTTTACAGAGCCAAGAATCGCCGGTCAGAACAAACATTGTTGGACAGATTCTGCAGTATGTGAGCACCATCATTAAGAATGGTGAGCGAGACGTCCTGGACAAGTGGTCCCTCCATGGCTGGAACAAATGGCCCAAGGATGTGGTGACACATGAAGCTGTCTCCGATGAAGTCCGCCAGTTCTTTGTTATCTTACAGGAATTTCAGGTACATGTTTATCAAATATATATGAGGTTCTGGGGTGAGACAAGGCTTAGTTCAAGGAACACACAGTGGGGTTCAGTAAGTTGGTGGTGGGACATGTTCCTTGGGGTAATGGGTGTAACCCATATGTTTAAAATGATTTAAGCTTTCAGAATAAAGGTTATGGACTGATCAGGCTTTCAGGAGATAGAGGGCGACGTTCAGGAACTTTGGTGTGTAGTTCATAACACACATTATATGGCCTTTAGGGCTTTCCTAATTTGGGCACAACCTATATTCAGGGGGGATATTTTTAGGCAGGGATATTTTTAGGCAGGGAAACGATCCAAATTTAGAGAAACTATTGAAAGTCCATGACTTCAAGCAAATTTCTGTAGCCTTGGATTCAAATATGACGCTTAACTAATGAGCAATCTCCATGTTGCTCTCTACTTTGGGTGCATCTTAAACTTGGCACAGCATCGCGATACTGACCAGTGCAATTTAAAGATTTTTTGATTTGTGTGCCAAACTTGAGCCCTGCATAAGATTTCAAATTTCGAATGACACGAGTGATTCACAGTCTTTGAAAACATATTTTCACTCCCTAGAGGCGGGATGTCTAAGGAGCTCAAATGAGGCAGACTTCACCTCACTTGGTTTAGAACAATTGCAACTGTGAACATGGGAGATGTTTTTTTTCATTTCATGGATTTGTCCATTCACATTCAGCTGCGTGTCATTGCAGCAAAAAGTGTCCCATCTCCACAAGAAGATAGCGGAGGGTGAGGCCAGACAAGTTAGACAACTGTTGGACAGGAAAACATTGACGCAGGCCCAGGATTGCACAGGGTTACTGCCCCTACACAAAGCTGTGATCTATGAGGATTCAGAGATTGTCCGATTCTTACTCCAAACATCCCCAGCTATTGTTAACAATAAAGATCAGGTAACACTGCAAATACTTTTTTGGACAAAACTCAATTCAGCAAAAAAAATTGACTATTTTGACATCTATGAACCCCTGTACTGCAGTACACAAGTTTACATGAATAATTCTTTATTATGATTAATTAATTAATAATAAGAATTATTGTGGAAAATTTTTAATCAGTTTTATTATTACTCTGATCACCCTCCAAAATCACTAAAATTACTGAGAAATAATGGATTATTTGTGTGATTTTTAACCATTTGATCAGCGTCCAGTTTTAATAAATTTGATCACCTCATGATTTTTGGTAGAAAATTCACTTTCTGTGATTGAATTAATAGAGAAACTACTGTATTAATTGTTTTTGGTACGCAGGATCGGAGTTTATTGTAATTTAAAATTCCACACATTCTATTATATTAATTTGTTCATATTACAGTTTGGCTGCACAGCGCTTCATTATGCAGCCAGTTTGAGTGATGGCGGACATCTGTATAAAATACTCCTCAAAGCTGGAGCAGAGGAACTGGTCGAGAATTTGGTGAGGTTAAAATTTAGCTCTTCAATCAGGGGGAATTTGCAATCTTTAGAACAGAAGGTGTTCATTTAAGTCTACGAACCAATCAGAACCAGCACACAACTCTGTATGGTAGTCTCATCCTCCGTACCTGGGTCATTTCTGATAAGATGGGGGTAGGTGACCCTATATTTAGGTGAGCCAATCAATAACTCACTCCAACGCATTTAGACCCAAATTCCACTTGATTCAAGATCTGTGAAGTCTCATGTCTATACAGGTTTCATGCACAGAAATTCAGATTGAATTCCATGACTTTCCATGACCTTTTATGGACAAATTCCATGACTTTTCCATGACCTATCAGAAATTCTCTATGGATAATGGGGGCATCGAGAAAATCAGTCCACAGCCATGATGAGTGAGAAGAGCATTTCCATGGCATTTCTTTTTACACTGATGCAATTTGAGAACAGCCATTTCCTCCTAAATGCACGCTGGGAGTTCAAGAGAATTTCAAGACCAAAAACCTCCCCTGATGCACACTTGATCGCATTCGTAGACCACACACAACATTCGGCAAATAGAACATTCGCTGGTCCAGGAAATTCATCTTTTCAGTGAAAAAAATCATGAAAAATATTGACCTGGCTGACATTTTCAAGTTCCATTTATTTTTTCCATGACCTCTCACAAAATTCAATGACCAGACACAAAATTCCATGACTTTCAAGGCCTGGAAAATCAATTTTCAAATTCCATGACTTTCCAGGATTTTCCATGACCGCAGGAACCCTGCTATATATATAAATTTTCAGCTCTTGTTTGGAGACAGCAGGTGCTCTGATATAAAACCAAAGGCAGTTTCAAGTGTGCATGTGTTTGATACAGATTCCTTGATCCTTCAGCTGCGTGCCTTGCTGGACACAACTAACACAATGTGAAGTTGCTGGTTTGGTTCTCCTGAATTTTCTTGAGAAATTTCATTTTTACTAATTGAATTATCAGAGGAATTATAACCATGTACTTTTCAACATCTTACAGAAAGGGAAGACTCCCAGGTTTTATCGATACACATCAAATCCATCCCAGAAGATCGACATCAAGGCATTTAGAACAAATATTGCTTATATTCTGGACAACCCGGCTCCCAAAATTACATGGAAATTAGACGAGCCCTTGAACTGGAGAATTACAAGTACACGAGTCCAACCCCAGCCCCATGTCGCTCCACAGTACCTTGATGAAACAACTTGTGCAATTGGGAATAGGGACATGGAGGATGAAGTGATGGTTGCAACAACGCTTACACACGCTCATGACTTGGAAGAAAATGTGAAGTTGGACGTTGCCATGAGTCAAACTCTGACAGTTAATGAAAACTTGCATGATCCGGACCATACAGACATGACAGAGAATCTCGATAGCGACCTCGAGTCGGAAAGTGACATCGATATCAAGGCAACCAGTGAAAGCGAGGATAGCGATATCGAGAAACCAACCAATACAGTAACACCAGGGGAGGTAACTTTCGGCTGGACAAATTCCAGAGTGGATGAGGTAGCTCACAACAAAATTCCCCCAAATGCAGCCATTAGAGATGGTAAAAGTCCAACTGACCATGGGACAGTAGCAGGTTCTCATGAGCCAAGGGAAATAACTGATACAACTCTCGGAGATAACCAGTCAGAGAATACAGTGGACTGTAGATCACCAGACAACAAATCCTCTCCGACCATTCCCAGGAAGTACCCGCTAACACACAGCAAACGAAGGAGCCGTTCCAGCAGTCAGACTCTACTGATGACCAATCCTTCATTACAAGAGACCAGGACAGGTAAATATATCCACACATACACAAAATGCCTGAATAGTGAGTGGGTGAGCAAATAACTCTTATGTAGCTTTACAAAAAGTTTCCAGTTATATCACGACGAGGGAGAGATTGGGATGTCTACTTGTGACAGAGCAATCCTAATTTGTGACCATTTTATATTGCTGTCACACTGAAGTAGGGAGACACGACACCCTGCCCAGGCACATTATACTGACACTGAGCAAACCAGTCCTTGTTCTATCCTCTCAACGCTAAGCATTAATTTAGCAAGGAAGCAACAAGTTCCATTATTCAAGTCTTTGGTATGACCCGGCCGGAGCTTGAACCCAGTACGAGGCAGACGCTCTGACCATTAGGCCATCACGATGTGGTTCAAATGCCAGAAAATCCAAGTCAAAGGGAAATTCAGGCTTAAAATTGTGGTAAAAAATGGCATATTGCTAGATAATGCCTTATCATGCTTATGTATAGAAGGTCCACCAGAGGGAAACTTGACCTACTTACATGTATATACATCTTACATGTTTTACATTGTTATAAAATAAAATTGTTGTATATCTGGGTCTAATTTGCATATTCATCGAGTTCACCCTGAGCAAAAAATGAAAGAACGGCTGCTGTTTTTCAGACCCTCTATTCACTTGACTCACTTTAATTCCAACCTACATGTATATGGCGGATTCCACGCAAAACTGTACCACTAACTCCCATTTCTGTCCGTCCTTGACGGAATATGACATTAGTAACACCAATAACTTGGAAAACATCATAAACAAACAAAGTTCCCTGTACCTTATTATCTAAAATGTGTCAATGAATTGCATAAGATGAAAATAAACAAGTGCCCCTATGAATTATTTGTACAGTTTTTAGTTTAGCGGAACAAAACACAAATGACATTAGTAACACAAAAACATTTGTGTTACTAATGTCATTTGTCCGTCAAAATCCATTTCATATATGTACAAGAAATTTCTTATAACAGAACCACTTGCATATGCTCAGTGGAATTAGGCCAAGCATATTGATGTATCTGTACCATTGTCAATGTAGGTCATCGCCCATGCTGTAATATTGAGCCTTTTCAAAAAAGATCAATGTCATTTCCGTCAACAGAGTTGGACGGACATGACACTAGAAACGTTTTTCAAACGCTCATAATATCGGTGTATTGGTATTTTATACACTGGCAATAGTACATATATCTCAATAAGGTCAAGCTAGTACCACTGTAAATCTTTAATTGATTAATTTAATTGACATTTGTTTTGTGATGAATATTGTAAAAAAAGTTGGACGGACATATGACATTAGAACAAATGACATTAGAAACATTTACATTTCTGTCTCTATATTATACTGCAGATAAGAAATGTGCAGTGTAAAACTGTTTATATTCAGATATGCATACATTACACAACATTTGTGGGTTTAGCAAACACAGTACAAGGCACAGAGTCAGTTTTTTAACATTTTTAATGTTGCAAACGTCATTTTCCGGTGAGACAGACAATTTGACGGAACGTGGTATACTTTTTCGTGGAACCCGCCATATACATGTATGTATTCTTAGAATCTGACTAAGTCAATGAACATGATTCCAACCCATCTTCTAGAGTCTCAAACCACACATAATTTGCAGGGCATATTCTAGAACCCCATCAACTCACTGTAATTTCAATCAAAAAGAGTGTCACCAAGCAAAATTATTTCAGCACATATGTATCTTCTTCTACAGGCTCACTGAGTCACACTGAACATAATTTCAATCAAATTTCAAACCACACATAATTTCCAGGGCATATTCTAGAGCCCCATCAACTCACTGTAATTTCACTCAAAAAGAGTGTCACCAAGTCAAGCAAAATTATTTCAGCACACGTATCTTCTTCTACAGACTCACTGAGTCACGCTGAACATAATTTCAATCAAATTATCTTCTAGCCTTGTTGAACATAATTTCAAAACATCTGTTCCTTCAGTGAGCCCATCTTCTAGAACCTCACTGAGTTACGCTATTTACAAATTTTACCTTCTTGTGCCTCAATGTCATACTGTATTAATTTAATTTAAATTGAATACAGCCTCTCTGAGTATCAGACTGTGCACAATTCAACTCCTCTTCTACAGCGTCAATTTATGACACTAACAATTCAATTGAAGCCATTCTTCTAGAGCCTCACTGAGTAACCAATACATGTACATCACCTACAACCAAAGCATATTCTAGAGCCTCATAAAAGGTAATATTCACAGCGACCTATTGACCCATCTTCTAGAGCCTCACTTGACAACACCTGAACATTCAATGTCCCCTGTCACGCTTCTTGAGCAAAGGCCCACAAGCAGGATAGCAGACAAGCGAGCCATGCTAACACAGTGACACCGTAACCAGGGTAAACAATCACCCTAACAACACTCACTACAGGTGTTCACAGGTAATCTACATGCACAAGAGGAGCTGGTAACTAACGGGACGACGGGTTGGGGCAGGCGCATTGGAAGCAGTTGGGAGACTTGCATGCTAGGCGGTGATTTTAGTGTAGGATATATGAATACATAAATATTACCTGATCAAACGGAATTATAAACAGGTGTTACAGAGAAACCAATCTGCTAATCTGTTTTAATCTTTGGTAATCTTCTAACAACAATAACAGGTGAGTTCGGTCAATATTCTAATCACGTAATAATAAAGCAATTCAGATTGTCACAGAACCAATCACATTGATATATATTTCACCAAGCGCTTCAAATATGTAATAGTAACAGTAGCAATTGTGCCCATATAAAATTCTCCAATCAACTCCAGACCTCATTTTCTGATGATGGAATTCCACCTGTCAACCTCCAATATGTCACCCACTTGCAGAAAGTGCCCATAGATCCAATTTACAACAACAACAATACATATCTACATGTACATTGAGTTTGATCAGTTAGATTTCTAGGCACAAATATCATCTATAGTTGATTCTAATAAAATAGACAGCATCATGTTTTAGTTCTCATCAGACTGCATTTATTGTCATTTCTAAAACTGAAGTACTTAATGAAATGCACAGTGGGCAATGTAAAAATAAATGGAGGATTTATTACATTTTCTCATATCCATAATTTTTGTTACTGCCATTGTGACTTCCGCCACTCTGGCATAGAAATAGATGTTGCATGTATCATGTCAAAGCTATCAGTTAGAAAATACATGTACATGTAGGCAGTTTAAAATAAGCAGAGATCGAAATGACCTGGCATGAAAAATCTGGAAAATGGCAGATTATCACAAATTTGTGTAGGATTTACATGTATTTGGATGGTTACAAAACTTGTCAAAAACCTGGAATTCCAGATATATCTGGAAAACTCTGATCACTGAATAAGTATACATTGTATATGTATCAATCACAGATTCAGAAATGATAATATATGTTGTAATGTACACTCTGCACCCCAAAAAATGGTACCTGTATCATGCGGATTAAAACTCCGGCTTTTATGCCATGCTCTGTTAACTACCCTGTCCCTCTGTCTAAATGCATGCATGGGCGGGTGAATGGTTTTTGCATGCACCACCTAAGTACAGTGTACATGCATCTCGGGAAAGTAAACACAGATGATCAAACTTTTGCAGCGGCTAATATACCAGCGAAGGTATAAAGCTTATTATCCATTGTTGGCAGGGTAATTATCAAATGTGTTCATCCAGCCCATGGTGAATCATTTTCAATGAAATGACTATTCGACTCATTTGGAATTTGCTTATTTTGAGCAAAATCCAAACAGGATGTAATAGCCCTGGCAAAAAAAAAAGTATAAGTATTAGTAAAACTAACAAACCACAAATATATCTTTACTACATGTACATCATCAAGAATATTCTTTTGACACTTCAGAAACAATGGCAGACGATAAGCAGAAGTTGTACGAGGCTGTGAAGACAAATAACTGGGAGGAATTCTGGGATTTGTTGAATGCCAGAGATCAGGAAGAAAACATCAACAGTATGCGTGGACTGAATGGACAGACCCTTCTACACCTCGCCGTCACCTCTAAGGTCGCACCAGCCATGTTCAGGGCAATTCTCGAGAGAATGGAAAACTTCACGCAAAGAGATGAAAATGGCGACTCTGTCCTGGAGTTGATTTATTCGACGGATTATGCAGAAGAAGCCGAGACTGCTGTAAAACGGGAGACCAATGCTGTGATGACGGATGGAGATGTTGAGAAATTACGTGCCATGGTATTTTCAGGGTGGAATTACTTCCCCTTGACATACGAGGAGATGAAGGAACTACCTGACCTATCTGAAGAAGTGTTGAATTTCGTGGAGAAACTCCCAGAATTAAGGGTATAGTGATCTCACTAACAAGAAGTGAAATTTCCCACTATAAAATATGGGGGTGATCAAATCTATTAGAACAGGAAGTTGACAAAATTGTTCAAAATCAGACATATAATCTATTATTTCTTCGTTATTTCAATGGCTTTAGAGTATGATCAAATTTATTAGAACACTCGATTGAAGTTTGTCACAAAAATTGGGAACGATTGAATTTTGATGGGGTGATTGAATTAGTAGAGGATTTACCGCACACAACGAAAACGTTGTTACAGTCAACTCTCTAAAAATTCAGTCGCAGACCTCTAACATCCATTCATTCAATAAAAATATGACCAAAAATTGTTAAATTGCAACCTCTGTATTTCACCTTTCCTAGTAATAGAGTGATTGAAGAATTAGAATGTTTGTAAAATCCTCAGAAAATTTTTATATACGATTCTAATTTCCTATCCTGTCCAATCTGGAAGTTTTCTGTTATACAGGGTGTATAAAAAAAAACGGAGTCCTAGTACGATGACATATTTTTCATTGAGCAAAGGAGAAATCTATTTTTTTTGTTGATATGTCATCAAGACCGACCCTTTGGGACTGACCAGCTGAACAATTCAATGATCTGTGATCAAGCATGTTAGAACAATAGCTATTCTTCAATTATGAGTGAAATGTGACTTGCGCCAGATTTGGTTTACATCATTCGTCTGCCCTTGAAAGAAAAGAAATACGGTGTACAAATGAAATGTCTTTTATCCACTCTGAATTCATTGACATTTTGAAAACAAAACGGTGTACAATTAAAATGTCTTTTAACTCTGAATTTAACAAAAAGGTGTACAATTCAAATGTCTTTTTAACAGACAATTGAATCTCAATCTTCAACGTGTCCTCCATCTCTCTGGATGCAGGTACGCGCACGTTCATTCATTGCCGCCACGGCCCGTCTGATAAGTGCCTGGTTCTGCTTCAGGTTGTCAACTTCTGTTATGATGCGCTGTTCCAGGTCATTGAGATCTGCTGGAGGCGTGATGTACACCCTGGACTTTAGGTAACAGTTAAAAGACATTTTAATTGTACACTGTTTTGTTTTCAAAATGTCAATGAATTCAGAGTGGATAAAAGACATTCATTTGTACACTGTATTTCTTTTCTTTCAAGGGCAGACGAATGATGTAAACCAAATCTGGCGCAAGTCACATTTCACTCATAATTGAAGAATAGCTATTGTTCTAACATGCTTGATCACAGATCGTTGAATTTTCAGCTGGTCAGTCCCAAAGGGTCGGTCTTGATGACAAATCAACAAAAAAATAGATTTCTCCTTTGCTCAATGAAAAATATGTCATCGTACTAGGACTCCGGTTTTTTTTATACACCCTGTACAATACACCTTAAAAGCTTTATAAACACTCTTATGATTGGCTGGACTTTGTTCCCACAGCCCAATGAAAATCCTGGATTTCATTTTGAAAATTTGAATTAACAAATCAAGTGATTTAAAACTGGAATATAAATATATCTTGTGATGCACTACTGTTCTATAAATCCAATTAACAAGTAACTAAATCCAATTAACTATCTGGCAGAAGCTCAATAAATATATAATTAATTTTTCGACCTGTTCAATGGTGAGCTGAAGTCCAAGTTTCAATGACATTTTACAGTAGGATTTGAAACATGATTCCCAGTCAGCATTTTTTTTTTTTTTTAATTCCAGGTAAAAATAAACTCGATTCACAAGTGGATTTTTGAGGGAGAAGTCGAGGATGTGATCACAGGTCTGGACAAAGAGCTGATTGAGGCAAGAGACAGAACAGGATTACCTCCCCTTATCAAAGCCGTCATTCTTGCCAAACCCGACATTGTGGCAGAGATAGCCAAAGAGTATCCAGATAATCTGAACATTAAAGACAATGTAAGTACCCAGACATTTTACCAATAAATTTTAAATCCCCCCTTCCTCCAGTTTCCGAGAAAAACTATTCACATCCAACTGTTGATTGGTGTGATGGCAACAGCCCCTGCAAACAGTGGGCCATCAAAATTTCAGCTTGCTGAAAATGACAACAAAAATCATGCATGCACATTTTTTGTCAACGGCAAGGATTAGTATACTTGTACTGAGAAAATACAGTTTGTACATTATAGAAATATAAATATGATCTGCAAATCTTGCATGAAAATTGATGATGTCAGGATTTGAATATGATTCTCAAACTCAATTTCACAAAGCTGTGGTACAAGGTACATTGTAGCTGTTCGTTTCTGAATGTGCTGACTTTGCGACGTTGCATGGCAGTGTCATTATTGATCTTCTTGGCAGCTGAGGATGCATAAAATCCAACGAGACTGAGGGTGACAGTCAGAGGTTTGAAAATGATGACCAAATGGAACGTCATGAAGAGTGTCATTTTCTCTATCTCTTGGCTGGCACCAGGCTGCATTGCTATTCACATCGATTCTTTGTCACCGGAAACTAGAGAATCTTTGCAAAATTGATAGCCGCTAAATATTGTACATCTGCATTAAAATTACAACTGTCATCACGTTTCAGTTGGAGAGAACGGCGTTACATTACGCGGGAGGATTCCGTGATGGTGGTTACATGTACCAGATATTGAAGGAAGCTGGAGCTGACGAGACCATCACAGACAAGGTACGTACAACTGATGTGATTGGTTTATACATGTAGTATGATCATCACGATTGGTCAATACAAATACATGTCGGACTGGTCAAAGGCAATAGACAGAGCTTATTCTGAGATTATCACAGAGACAATCAACATCTGGGTATTTTAAATTTATTGGTTGCATTTCAGGCTCTCAAAACTGGAAAGGAAATAAACATCTTAGCTCTTTAGTACTATAAAGGTATGAAATAGCTGAAAGATGGTCTTCCAAGAGTTAAAACATCATCAAAAAAAGTTTCAGGTAACCTTTAATACCTACCCAAAATAATTACTCAATTTTGGAGAAGGATTTATTTTATTTGCTCAGGATCTCCAGCAACTTTTGTTCAATCCTGTTACATGAATGCATTCAACACAACTACATGCAGGCATGACTAATTTGGTACAAAAAACTCTTTCATTTGTCTAATGTTGCCTGTAGGTGCACTGTAACACATACAGATATCACAAATTGTTCATGTCGTATAACACACAGCAAGGTCATAGTCCCTCAGAGTACCTGGAAAATCCTGACCTCCTGGATGAGCAGACAGTCAGACAGAGAATCCTGGACATCCTGGACAAACCCCTGCTGACCGAGAGACCCGAAACAGACGAGTCACAGGATGGAGAGAAGAAGATCAGTGATCTGGATGAAGGTATTGAGTTATCAACATCTCTTCCCCCAAAAAGCATGTTGCAAAATCATTTTGCATAAATCTTTGTGTGACCTGCACTGAAGGTAATACAATTCATCCAGGTCTGGCCAAAATCCGTGCAAACATAACATGGACTCAGTCATGGCAGCTTGGTGGTAGTTATAGCGTAAATCCACAAAGCCAATAAGCAGATCTATTCTTTCATGAGGTATGTAATAGATTTGTGTAAAGTACACACCACCCTATTGATACAACACCGGCGCAGCAGTATGGCCTGGGGGGAACAGAAACATGTCGCCTAATTGAATCAGCTTGACATCAATCCAGGGCTGCTAAGAATTACATGTAAATGGCAGCATGAATAAGAAAGTTAAGTTGGGCCAAGAACTATGCAGCCAGGGTCGGTGTTATTGCAAATCTGCTGTTAACCATGTGATATAGACGGACCAGTGTAGCATTCTAACAGCATGCATATTTGTATGTAAACGGTTGACAAACGGAGAGTAGCTTGGAATAGTTGTATGTGACTTTTCAGAGTTGGATTTCTCGTCAACCTGTCTTAGATTAGCAGATTTTCTGAAACACAATAGCCCAAGGAATACGTAGTATACTAAGGTTTACAAGTCTGGTAGATCAGGTACGTAATGGTTTTCTGAAATTCCAATCCGGAATGTAAATTATTTATCCAGTCACTGTTCCATTTGTACCTAATGGGAATCAACAGTAATAAGTTCTGAACTGGCATTCACGAATAAATTATACTCAAATTAGAGGAGTCCTGCAAGATTTCAAAATCCTAATATCTTCAGAGAACAAGAAGGAAATCAAGACCATGGAAGGCCCACCCACATCATCCATCCGAACCCCTGTCAGCATGTATGTCGGGCGAGACATCTACGAGCAGCGTAAAGTGCCGCCGCCCAACACGATCGATGGCAAGTATCTGGCTGAGAACCTGGGGATGGCTTTGACAGCGGCTCTGTCGGAAATAGCTGAGCGACGGCCCTGGGATCCTATAGAGTACCTGGCTATGTACTTGTACAAGTTCCGTGAGAATTTCCTTCATCACCAACAAGTAAGCACTAAGGCCAAACTAATTCTATTTTTTGTATCACAGACTGAATGAGCAAGCTTCCTCAGGCATGTATAAGTGAGTGAGTAGATATGATTTAATGTCGCTTTCAACTATATTTCAGTCATATCACGATGTTGGGTCCTATTCCTTTTCGCACCCGGGAACCACACAGGTGGGGTCCTACTCAATTTCACACCCAGGAACCCCACGGGTGCCTCATTTAGTCGTCTCTTACGACAAGCTGTCTAAGGAGCTGAGGCCTATTCTTATCATGACCTGTGATGTGCACGACGACATTCCAGGTCAACCCAGCTAATGGATTAAACAATGGAATGAGATTTCACAAGTTATGTTTGAAATGTTCAAAACTTAGGCATAACTGAACATTATGAAAGTGAACTCCATAATCAGCAATGTTATAAATACAAGTGTGCTAATTCAATGTCACTACGATGTGACCTAATACATAAAGTCACACATACATACAAGTATGAAAAGAGAGAGAAGTGACTCTTAATCAAATAAAATTACAATGTTTTCATGATACCAGATACTGTGTACTAATGAAATCGGTGACCAAGACTACAGCATCGAAATGAACGAAAATACTATCTACAAGTTTCAGTACCCAGGGCCTGATCTAGACTTTTAGTTTGGGCACCCTTACCTGGCGCAGAGTGTGATAAGTTATAGTGAAATAGGCCGCGATGTGGGACTGTCGAAGCCCATGGAAGCTGTGGGAGTATTGAATGGTCTAAATACAGCCTGATAACTTAATATTTGGCAATAGTAATTGCATTAATATAGGTTTCAGCCTGTTCAGAGGGAATTTGCTAAAAAAAAAAAAATTTTTTTTTTTTTTTTTTTTTTTTTTTTTTTTTTTTTTCTCATTTGGGCGCCCAAATTCATGGCGCCCAAACCCGTTATAACGGGTTCAAAAACGGCCTGGATCAGGCCCTGGTACCAGTATCTTTATTAATGATCCGAACCTCAATAATATATATATCAAAGCACTATCAAAACCAGTACATGTGATATATTGGTCCAAGCAGCTTCAGATTAAACTGGTTTAAAAATATATATGCCCGTAAATTTAGATCTCCTAGCTATTATATTGCAAAAACAACATGGCCTTTTTTTCATGAAATTTAGCAGACTGACTTAATCAAACAAATTGAAGAAGAGCAAAAAGAACGAGAGAATGAACTGGTTGAGAAAGAAAAACGGAAAGAAGAACAAAAGTTGATCAGGGAGGAAGAAAGGAAACAACAAAAACTACAGCGAGAAGAGGAAGAGAGAGCCAGGAAAGAATTAGAAGAACAACAGAAGAAGTGAGATATTGATTTACAGAAATTCTTGTCATTGGCTGGATATTCTTGTAGTTGTCTCCAGAAGCCAATGAAAAGACCAGATTTTGTTTTTGAAAATTTGAATTGACCAATCAAATTTTTCTAAACCGGAAACTATCCCATGATACATTGTTTTTTTCATAAAATTCCATTGGGGCATTTTTCACCACCACAAGGCCATACTAGACCTCTAGATTATCAAGATTACAATATACATGAACTCCTGTATTCAGGTCTGAAGATCAGCATACAGAAGCAATGCACATCTTCAGTTTGATTGGCTGGATTTTCTTTCCATTTTCTCCTTTGGCCAATAGGAATAACAAATTACCTTTTGAAAATTTGAACTGACCAATAAGTGTTTCCAAACTGGAATGTATCTCTTGATGTAGTATACATGTTCTAGTATATCAGAGGCACAGGCTATACCAGGCCTAGCAAACTCATGCACACATTAACATTAGTTTCTTAAACATCCATCTATTTCCATGTGCTCGGGGTCAATTCTAAATACATGGACCACAAATCCTGTTGCTCACCCCATCCAATCCTTGTGCTCGTGAAGTATTCCATGGTCGTGGACAATGTTCCGTGGACTCGCCCCAGTTCTCCACCGAAGATAGTTCGACCTTTCCACTGAGCGATCACATCTCTCTCCATGTGACACAATACGGAAGCTTCAGTACACTAGGTGATGGTGTAGAAGTTAACGGAGAAGAACAGACTCTCTTCCTTGCCATGACAGTTTAGCCCCAAATCTCTGGCTATTTTCATTGACAACATTCAGGTCAAGTGAACCCACAAAGATCCTGGGTAAATGGTGAAGATTTGCTCGAGCGCAGGCAGCCAGCGCCAGGATATCTGGTCCATGCACACGAAGCTTGCCATGAGCACATGGAAATAAATGGATGGACAAGGAACTGTTTGTGTGTGGAAGAGTTCGCTAGGCTTGAATGCCAGAGAAGAAATATTGTTCTCACAATGGTACATGTAACAGGTGTTATACTAACAATAAACTTATCCCAAATTTAAAGTAATTGCACAATCATACGAATCATGTGAGCCTAATCAAAGTTCTTGCATTTTTTTTTTTTCTTTTTTTTTTAATAACACAGGGCAAAGGAGGCAGCCCTGGCTCAGCCCCCAGACCTACCAACAGTGAGGGAGGAGATTGGAGAGGTGGAGGTTAATACTAGTACAAAAGGGAAAGATGAACGGGGACAGACAGAGCTTCATAGAATGGCTGGTCAACAAGGTACCGTATGTAAACCCTACTGACCCCTGTTCACTTCAGATTAACTCTGGATTCATTTAGGAAACACATGTGACTCATGAGCATGAAAACACACCATTCTTCCATCAGTGATCCTTTTGACCCAATGTTCTCTTAGCATTGAAGGTTCTATCAAATATCCCCTGCACACTTTGCATGAAAACATACAAAGAAGCGGTCGGGTGTGAAGAATAAGTTTTCTACAAAAAAACGTCATCAAATTTGATTTTATAACAAAATAAAACCTTGAGCATGATCAGAGGGAGTGATCACTCTCTTTAAAACTGAGAGACTACCTTCCATAAATAGGAGAAACTGATAATGGAGACTAATTGCACGGATTTCCCAATTTGCACATAGGAGCAGATTTAGTGGCGTTACTGAACCAGGGTTATAGCTTGGCAGACAGAGACGAGGAATACCGCACACCCAGAGACATCGCAGAGGATACTGGAATTACAGACAATGTAGAGGCAATAGGTATGACCATGACATGATTGTACGTACCATTCAAATTATATTGTTTCTTTTTTGAGGTTGTAATGACTGGCCTGTTCCATACATTTCGCAACTACATGTTTGTCACTCAACAAAATAAGAAGGCTATTGCATGACATATATAAGGCAAGTTGATTGAACTTAGTGTAGAGCATACTATGGTGGTGTGCCTTGGTAAAATCAGTCTTCGGTTAAGTTTGATCATGAACATCTCTGTATACATGTACGTGTTCTGCTTGCAAATATCCAACTCTTCATTTCCTGGGCAGTGTTAATTTGTACATGTATTCAGTTAATACTCGCAGTCTCAAATATCTGTATGTTTCCAGTCATTATTAATTATACATGTATATTGAATCAGAGGATTGAATTTATGAGACATCCATTCTCCCATTGTATGAGTAATCCCCTGAACTGTTCATGTAAGATCATCTGGTTGCATTGGGCTGAAAAACATGGTTCGCATGGTTATTCAGTCTTCATTAATTTTGATCGACTCCGGAAACTTTGAACCCGATAGGACAGACATGGAAAAAGTACCCAGTAGCATATGTCTTATAGAAGAATGAAGTTGCATGTAGATGCTTAGCTGGCTGACAAGAGCTTCCAGTACAACATCTTATTTAGCGTGTTTAGCATGCGACATCCTGTGCCCACTGTGCTCCAGTCAGTAATGAATGATGCTGATTGGTCGAGAGCCCGGCACAGAAATGCTGTGCACCACAATTTTAACCCCAATGCAATTGAAGGGTATATCTGACAGAAGGCATGGTGAGGAGATATGCATTCCGATAACTTGAGAATACCCTCAACAGGCTCAAGAATAAACAAATCAAATGGCTGAAACCTGAGTACTTTCACTTTCGCTTTCCATTTGTAGATCATCACATCAGTAACTTGATAGAGGGGGAGAAAATAGACACTTTACAACAGTTGTTACTGGATGGTTATGACAAAATGTCCAGTATACTCGATAAAGTCAGTACAGATGGTTTACCTGAAGATGTCACCAGTTTTATTAGCGCCATACCAGATTTCCAGGTGAGTTGTCTGCTTATAGCTACATATGGTAAATTTGCACTCAACGACCCTCCCCACCCCCACCAGCGATGCCTTTTAGTGAGGTGTCGTTTGGAGTGCCAAAATGAAAAACATTGAATAGGCAAGGAATTATTTACTTCTAGCTCAAAGTATATTTTCTTGGCCTCAGACTGGTTGCCTCTACAATGGACAGGTTATGGTCAGCATTCGTCTCGTGGCCGAAATAGACTGAATTCAAATTATATTAGTTGATAATTCCAGCAGTTGGATTGATTATCACAGTAAAGGCCGCCTTTCATTGGGAAATGATGATATGGTCGGAGTATTTTCCAGGCTCTGGGTCACTGGGTATTTAGAAAACAGCACCTTTCACTTTCGGTAAACATATGAAGCCAAGCTAGAACCGAGATAAACATTTTTCATGGTTTTGGTTCTGGACTGGCTTCATATCATACATACATGAGTCAACATACCTCGAAACAGACAATTTTGCACAAATACATGTGATGTGCACTACTTCAAGAATGCTGTTATTCAAAACTCTAAGCCCCAAAACCTAACTAAATTGTGCCAGGTCCTTCGCAGTTACTGCAGAGTACTTATGAGTCACAACATTGACTGAAAAGCGGATTCGCCTTAATCATAGTTGACAAATAACATGGTAATATTAATAAATGTATTTTCTAGTTCTATTTATTTTTCAGGCCAGAATTAAGAATTTGATTAAAGCAGTGAGATCAGGGGTACTCAGGGACGTCCAACAAGGATTAGAGAGGAAGGCCCTGGCTCTGGCCAAGGATAACAAGGCACGGACTCCACTACACAACGCAGTCCTCTACGGGCACACAGAAGTCATGGAGTACATCGTTAAAACATTCCCACTCAGTCTCAAAGCCACAGATAATGTAAGTGAGCAGCAGGAAGTTACAGTCTCTCTTCAATCTTGTTTGTAAAATCTTCCCTGTCAGCCAATAACGGCAGAGGTAATTTAATCTTCCAATTCAGCCTACTTGAAGGCAAAACTTGAAAGTATCAGGCATCTTGTGTTTTTTTGTGTGCATTTTTTGAGAGTTTCAAATCAATCTTGTTAAGAGTGATGGAGTATTCCATGTGATCAGATTGCTTTCATGGACATGATGGAAGAGCATTTATTTCCACGTCTCTATGTTTAATATAAGGGGTCCACAAGTGAGACCCTGCATGATCCCTCTTTCTCAAACAAGGTTGAGGAGGGTTCGGTCAGGAGATTGAATGGAGAGGGGCATTCGATTTCTTATTTATGAGATATGTCAAAATTCAGTCAGGATATGTCACAAATCAGTCTGATCATATTACCTCTCCATCACTCACCTACATGTAACTGTCCCCCCAGGAGAGTTACTGATCACTCTCCTGGAGAATAAATAAGTAATAGAGACTAATATTGACAAGAGTGAATCAGTGTCGCAAAACAGCGTTCACCCTTGCAACACAAAATCTAGAAGAGTGATCAACAGTTGTTGCAAATTTGAGACATGAGAGACTGTTATTAGACATGAGAGACTGTTATTAGACATGAGAGACTGTTATTTAACACTTTCAATGATCATTTCCTGTTGAAATTTGTGTACACCTAGCCTATATAAAACCAAACCCAGGGGTAAATCGGTGAAAGGGTTGAACCAGATAAGCAGTTCGCACTGAACTGCACCTGTTACCCTGCTACAGAATAGTCCTGCTGAGCACTATTGAATATATTTTTGTCTTGTAGATGAACAGAACACCCCTCCACTATGCTGCTGGTCTCTCAGACGACCTCTTTGACCTGCTAGTCGAGAATGGAGCCGACTTGACCTCTAAAGATGTGGTAAGTCATCAGAGTTAACATTATCATCAACACTACATTGCCCTAACACATGATCCCATATTGTGCATCTCTAAGATGGAGTTGTTTAGGCACCAATAGGTTTGGAATGTTCAGAGTTTTACAGTTGATATATGTAAATGCATGTAGACGGCATTCAAATATTATGTATGCAGCAAGGGGGGAGATGGGGGGGTCTAAAAATCAGGATTTATCCATATGTATGCTGGGGTTAAATTTTGTGTATGGGAGGGTCGAAAACCCCCCCAAATTTTTGAACGTAATACATGAATGACCCATAACGCAGCTTTCCTATACATCTGCCCCAGTGGGTTTTTTTTTGTTTAGATTCTTGCCGTATTCATCTGAAATTTCCATTTTCTGATGAATATAATGATCATACATGTAGCTCGAAAAGCCATTTTACCTTCATGTTCAACATATTCATCAACTGAAGCTCATTTTAAAAAATCGTTCTTTAAGGAAATTTGAACAATAAATTAACAGGACAAAAACTCAAGATCGTAATTCCACTATATCATTAACAGAAAGGCAAGACCCCTGGTGACTACAGAGATGACAAAGAGGAGATAATCCAGCTGAAAGAGGAAGCCCCAGGTATTGAGACAACAGCACCTGAAGATGAAGGCGAGAAAACAGAGGAACCTGTTGCCGAGCAACAAGAAGACCAGGATGACAACGAAGAACCTGAAGAAGATTGAAATTGGACAGCTGAAAATGACCAACCACAAATGACGACGTCTTCACCAAATAATCCAGCTCATTTTATACATGTAAATTATAAAACAGCGAAACAAGAGTCACGTCAGTGTTGTGTGCGATTCATCGAGATATCTAAAAATACCTGCATCAGATTTACAGCATGAACACTCGATTTGCACTCTGGAATGCAAGGTCAAACTGTTTGAAAAAATGTGGATTAAAATACATCTATAGGCAGCTTTCATAGGCAGCCCATTAGCATATAATTAAATGCTGAATGTAAAGACACATCTACGATTATGTATTGTTGAAATTTGCATGTACATCACGATCGAGTTTAAATCTGATCTCGTATACACTGTGCCATGTGGTAACCATAAAAAGTTTTCAGTCTGATAGTTTCAAATTGCTACTTCAGTGTATTATTACTCCGGATCTGAGTGTACAAGTTATAGATTTGAACTTTTGAATAAGCATGTACCATACCAGTCTTAATAAATTCATATCTTATCAATGCTCCCCCATTTTTTATGTCCCTGTGAGATCGCTGTCATCACCTTGCATCAATGCGAGCCTTCACCAATCAGAACATCCTTTCCATTTCGCTTAGCAAAATACACACCAATGTGGTAAAATATCTTTTGATGTCACCAGTGTGCAGTCCGAGGCAGACAGCATGGCATCAGCTTGTTCCATAACACAGGGTATATTCACGAGATTTAGGGAATGCTATCTGAAAACCATTCGTTGAGAAACTGGAAGAGTTCATCCTCTCTCCCCTCCACGACAACAAGTGGACCAGTCCAAGTGCACAGATATAGTATTAGCACATGTCATAAAGGTTTAAACTATCAAATATTCATGAGGTGGGTCACTGAACATGAACATGAGTGAATGGAGTGATATGACATTAATATATTTAGATTGATACCGAATGCGTTTCTGGCAGCATTTCATATCTGTGATAAGAGGTGTATGTGAATGTTATGCCAGCAAGCTCATGAAAGACCATATTTATTTAGGCCAAACAAAATATTATATGTGTTTCCAGTTACATACATTTGAAAATAAGGTAGGCTTTTTTTTTCTTTTTTTTTTTTTACTCAAATTTTTTTGTGCTCTTTTTGTAAGGGTAGGTACGCAAAGTGTAAAATATTTATTCCATTATTTTTGGAGCGAGCGGGATGCATCATGTGGTCCATAAATAAATTGCCATCCCTCTCTGGTCTGGGAAGGATCTTATTCTTTATAGATTAGAGGATGCATTCAATGCATTGTTCCTTCAGCCTTCTGTTGAATAAATAAATATTCCATACTTTTCATGCCTGGTGTTTCTTCCAAAATGTCAGAACCAGCATTGTTTAATGTATCTACATCAGTTTGAGAAAATATACACAGAAGATCATTTGTCATGGTCGTGGTTTTCTGATTATGGCATGGAAATTCTTGATTAGTTATAATCTGTTGGTATTGCATTCTCAGAGAACTGCAGTCAGTGTGTGACCGGTTTCATCTGGAGAAAGTTGAACTTCTCATGAACAATGACGAAAGCGAACAGGGTTGGTAGATTTTGATCATTTTTTTTTATTTTTTCATTTTTGTGTGTGCAAAAGTCACCTTTTCAATATGTAGGGTCGAGTAACCGGAAACACAAATTATTTTCTTTGGCTTTATTAACAATAATATTTGGGGAATATTTTTCAAAGAAATTTTTTTTCTGGATAATAATTGACGGTGATTAGTATGTTTCTTTAGCTTGTAAATAAACATTATATTATTAACCTGCTTTTGTCTTATACTTTGGATATCGTAATCCTTTATTTCTTCATTATTTCAACGATTCTACAGGATGATCAAATTTATTAGAACCACAGATAAATTTTTTTCCCCAATAATTATATTGTGGGTGATTGAATTTTGATAGGGGATTCAATTATTAGAGGGATTACCATGCTCAAATTCACAGAATTTTGCATGAATCCAGACAGATTCTTGCATTTCCATCGTTTAGCAGTCTCTTCATTTTAAAGAGAGTGATCACTGGCGCTCTCCTGCACTCTCCTAAATATTCCTTCAGGAGAGCTTTTGATCACTCTACGATGTAATGATGAGTGATATTAAAGAGAGTGATTATTCCCGCATCACTCACGCAAAACAGAATCCAGGAGAGTGATTAACAGCTCTCGCTGATTTTACAAACACGAGAGACTGGTTTGGGAATCCAAAAGTTTGCATTTTGGAGATTACCGGCTGGATTGTTGTCAGAAATGCTGGAGTGGAGTGCTGACTGACATCAAATTAGCATGTACATGTATGCAAGAGTCCGGTCTGGCTGAAAAGAATTTCACCCAGCACTAGCAGGACATTTACCAGACTACATAGGCATGAAAGCATAATTGGGAAACCTCTATCCATATCACAGAGTTGTTCCCCTTGATGTGACTGAGATTTATCTCCCCTGATGTGAGTGTGAATTACCTCCCCTGGAGTGATTGATCTATAGACAGAAATCATGGCGCTGTCAACAGTGGACTGGTATTCAATGCAAACTACATATTATGAAAATAATGTTGATCTGTCTAAATGCTAAGTTGTGAATCTGTCTAAATTGAGTGGTTCAGGGTTGGTATTTCACAGCCAGGTTACAAATAACAATCAAACCTGCTTCAAATCTAGGAAACTTTTTCTGATATTCGATTACAACTTTTGCAACCAAATAGTTGAGCCTTTCTAACCATTTACCTGTTTCAGCAGTAGATAGAATGGAAGTGCCAGTTCTTGAAGTTGATTGGTTCACAGGGCCAAAATGGTGAAATACAAGTGGTCAGGTGTCAAACAGAAAGCTGTTTTAACTCCTGTTTGGAAAATCCTCTATTATTTCAATCGTAGGAAGTGAAATTTTCCACCTTTAATTCAGGGGGTGATCAAATTTTTTGTGACAGGAAGTTGACAAACATGAGAATGGTCCAAATCATGCAGATAGTCAATCATTTTTTTGTTATTTTAAAGGGTAGACAAATTTATGAGAAAAAGTTATCAGTGATTGAAGTTTAATAGGGTGATCGAATTATTAAAGGATCTATTGTAATAAGTAAATGGCAAGACTACAAGCACTCTCAATATTCAGGTCACGAACATGATTGTCAGAGGACGATTTTCATAGAATGACCGCACTAAATTTGGGCTCTTACCTGTCATTTTGCCCGAGGCGTAACCAAAACTGCTGTGCGCTGATCGGGGTCGCCTCTGTGCCCGTTTGCACCATTCCTCAAACTTCTTTTCCGCAGCTTCTTTCCGTTCTGTCTGTTTCTGCTCTTCTTCCTCTTTCTTTAACTTTTCAACTTTCTTCTTCTCTCGTTCCTCCTGTCTTTTTTTAATGGACCACTCGCGAAATTTAACGTCCGACTTCTCTTGAACTTCCTGTTTTTTCATGTCTTTAACTTCCATTGCAGCATTTGTCCTTTGTTTCTGCAACTTGGACTTCAGCTTCACTTCAAACTCTTTTTTTTCTAACCATTCTTTGAGTTTTATATCCGTTTTATGTAATTTCGCCATTTTCTCCTGTTCTAATTCTTCCTTTTTCAATCGTTCTTCTTTCTTTTTCCTCGCAATCTCCAGCTTTCTCTGTCGATCATCCTGAGCCTTTTGAACCAACCATTTTTCCCATGGCGATAATCTTGACTCGTCTTCCGCATCACGTGCAGCTATTTTTCTCGTCATTTCAGATTTTTCGTAAAAATCTTCAGGCTCACTGAAATTATGATGAAGATAAAAGTTGTGAAACAACTTAAAAATCAGGCCCTTTGTAATCAGAAAGGTTCAGGGTTCACACTGAAACCTGTGTATACCGACCGTGCTTTGGCCCAGATTATAGTGTTGGTCTTGACAGGGTTTTGATTTATCAAGGTTCAAAATATAAATTTAAGTATTGGAATGGATGATATTGGTACCGGTATTTAGAGGTTGGCTGGTTTTGTACTCAGAAGTTGGTACTCACAGATTTCATTGTGGTAAAATGGAGAAAGAATATCCAGACAAGGTACCATACCCAGGCATAGTACATGGTAAACTCGGATTCAGACAGTTCAAACATCTTGAACATTGAAACCTGTGCATACCGACACCTGGGCAAACTGACCATATCTTTAAATACCAACATTCTTGGCTCTCAATCTGATTAAACTCAAGACTTAATAACCGCTCCTCTATCGGACATGTCGCTAATTAAGATCTGGGACAGTCTGTATCTTAAATCTGTCACGCATGTCAGACTGGCGACCAATCACAGTTCAACTTCAAAGAGCGAATAGGTGCCTTATGATGGCACGAATATCAATCAAATAGTAACAAGGTAATGCACATAGATGATGACACCGATTGCAGCACACCATTAATTTTGTTAAAAATCCAATTTGATCTCATAGTTCAGAGTAGAAAATATCAACTTCTTCTTTACACAGCTTCTCTGTATATTTTAAAGGTTATACAAAATGGTCTCAAAATCTGCTACTTTTTTGTGCTAAATTGTTGTAGAGGTGATTATATAGGCTTGTTTTACATTTTTGTATGTTTTCAAACTGCCCAAGGTTGGAAATAGCAGCAGTAAAGTGCGACAATTTCACGCCCCAAAATGGCGAAAGCTGTGACCGCTTGACCTGTGACATCACAACCTGATTACGATCTCGCTCAAATGCATGTTGTGATGTCAAAATGTCAGCGACATCACGCTAGAACTCCCACAGTTGGGTGAATCTTTCGTAACGCCCAACGTCATACATGTAGACTATGACGTTTACGGCGCAATCGTAATCAGGTTGTTACGTCATGCACCAGAGGTCCTGGCTCCAATACGTTTTCTCCCACATGTGTGCTATTCGTGTCCTAAAACCCACTTTGACGACATTATTCAAGAAAAAAAATACTAATTTGTTGTTTGGAACACTACTGGGTATGTTTTAATGCAAAGTAGTATAGAGTCATTTGGTATAAACTTTAAAGCAAAGTGTGCAGAGGATATTTGGTTAAATTAGTTCATGATCCACAAACCGTTCTGATGTGACGCTGATATGAGAGATTTCTGCCATTTCCTCTGGCATTCTTGATTCTTTGTGGTGGACAGCTTCATCTTCATCATCAGCCCCACTATCATAACTGTCGTGATCCAAACACGAAATCAACGACTCTGTGGATCCCGTGGAGTCTAACGACGCTCGTCTGGGTCTGTACGCGTACTCGGCCTTCATCCATTCTGGCATGGTAACCGTAGCCGTGACGGGTCTGGGACGGGCACTCATAGTAAGGTCAAGGTCAGAACTTTGTACTGGAAGTAGTAGAGCAATGATTACATAATTATTTGAATTAATTCGCTCAGTTTGAAAATATATATTCAGCAGTTTGGCAATCCCATGATGGATGTAACTGGATATAAAGTTTTTGCAAGCGTAAATTTTTCCCTTCTCACATCTTTGAATATAGGCAAAAAAGCCCTGGCACATTTCATTTCAAACTAATTCACCTGATTAGGTTTTTTTCTCCTGATGAATAATAAAGATTCCTAAAACACGTGAAATGAAGTGGACAAACTTTTAAATTAGATGGATGTCCTACTCATACAGAACTGGCAAACAGTAAGAGAGATAACACTTGTCCGACTAGGGGAACAATTTACATTCAAACTAAGTCATGGGCAGCCATGTCTAGCAAATCATCTCCTCAGTTCCATACCCAATTCCAGACTATAATTGATCTGCCCCGATAACAGCAGCAGGTGCATTCATGTGTGGCTCCCCAAATAATTTGCGGTTCATTCTCCTGGTCTCTTCAGCATAGGAAATATTTTTAATCGATCGATACCTGGACTACTTTAACTTTTGATCTGAAGTTGACAAAATTATCATAAATGTAAGCATAAAGGACTTTTCTCATCTTCATTTTATCCAGCCAATTTCTGTGTTCCCACTTCGAACCTGCCTTGATTTATCTGACCCCCTTCAGTGTTAAAAATCCGAGGTGTAGATTTCACCTATGAACGAGAGACGAACCAATCAGAAAGTACACGTCGATTGAGATTAGAGTGACATCATCCTCTATTAGCGGCGTCCTTTCTCCTAATATGGTGCCCACTATATACATGTAGGTCAGCCAATCAATAATGCTCTTGTGCGACCCATTTCGAATTTCGAATGTTTTTGAGGTCAGTGACGTCTCGTGACTATCTATAAGTTCTTTGAACATTGAAGGGGGCCAGATATATCAAGAGAAGTTTGAAGTGGGAATGTAGAAATTCGCTTGATAAAATGAAGATGGACCTTTCTTGGAATAGTAGATAATTTAATCCATATAAATTTTACACTAGCGCTGAAATGAATACGTAGTCAAATATTTTTGCAGTATAGTAAAATGACATTCGAATATTCGAGACGACGCCTTAACATTGCAACATGTACGTGGTCTAGAGCATTATCAAAATGGCTAGCAAACGGCGATCGGCCGTGTGGGAAAGGTTTAAAGCGATGGTGGCAAGAAGGCTGAATGTCCGCTATGTACAAATAGAATGACCCACAAAGGAGCTTAGACAAATTTAACTGAGGATTTCAAGGCTTCAGATACCTTAATTTCTCAATTATTCTACTGTAGCCATGCCTGTGAAATTCTTACTCGACCTCAATGGACAGCGTGACCTCATTCAGTTTTTCACGCCATATGGTTCAAGGCAGAATAGGGAAGATGTTAGTTTCTCATTTATGGCTCACTCCATTCTTTCCCCCGACAGAAATTGAATATTACATTGCTTAATCGACACAATAAGGCTGTCAAAATAATCCTGCCTACAAGCCGTATGAGGAGATTTAGCACTTGTAATATTCGCATGCCGAGCAAGGCAATGTTGTTGTTGATCACGACTGGCGATCAAGTTTGCCGATTAGTTTCTCAAGAACTCTAGCTGGGTTGACCATAATTACAATGATTGTTATATTTTTTATTTGTGGTACATGTAATTAAATGGAATAACACAGGAACAATGTCTGCCTACATGTAGTCTTCCAGGCTTGCAAAGGAATGTTCAAATACTACTCTAATAGTACTGCTGAAGCTTGTAATTAGACCATGGGCCAAGTCTCACGAATGGGCCTTTCGTTGCAAATTTCTGGGGGCAAATCAATTATTATCCGAAAAGTACTTTATGGGGATTCTCTCTTCAAAAGTTCCCATGGTTTCTCTTGCACATTAATTGGAAAATTCATGAAACAGATGTGTAAATTCATTTAACATTGAAATTCATTTAACAACTTACCCGTATTAACGTCTGACATTTAGCTTTTCATGAGTCGGGGTGTTTTGGATAAACTTGTCAACCCTATTTTGCAATGAGACACTTCAATTGGCAATTTAACATGGGAGAGATAGGAGTGAGACACCCTGTTGTCAGGACCAAGTGAAAACTAGAGCCTATAGGCTATTATATGTATCTATGTCTAACAGGACTTGCATACAGAAAGGATACAGATACAGATAGGACTGGAACGGGCTAATTAATAACTGCACTGAAAGGCTCACAGCAGGGCTGATTTCAATTGAACTAAATTATCAGCACTTCTTTGTACATGTACCAGCCTGATAAGTAGGCCCTATGAAAAACACTCATGGAAAACCAGCCCCATCAATATACGATGCCTTATCTAATGGTATAAGCAAGCACACCGAGTGTCCCTCTCCCCCAACAATACAGATGAGTCATCGGGGTGCGACATAGAAAATAAATTTAAGTTGCCCTTTGGGCAACCTACATTGAATTCCAGGTTGCCTGACTGTACTTTCAAGTTGCCCGAAAATATATTGTGATTTTCTTGAAAATATTCTTTAACGGATAACGACTGATCATGAAATGACTCCTGTGACCCAAATACTGAGTATTCAGAAATTGTAATAATACCAATAAAATTTAATTTAACACTGAACAATAAGTATTGTTTGTTTTCAATCATGTCTGTAGAATTAGGGACTCTAGTAGAACTGCCCGTAGTCGGGCGAAAATACGTTTTTGTTCATTATTGACTTTTGTAAATCTTGTATTTTCTTCAATAAAACTTGTCGAATCTTACCAAAATATTGTTTTTTTGTTTTTTACTGAGAATGCTGCTTTATTATGAAAATTATTGCAGTGTAGGATACTTCTATAAGAAATCGTTAATTGAATGTATCAACTTTCGTAATATGCGTGACCCGCTTCAGCGCATGGACGTCATTTTTTCACACATATTGTCAGCTTCTCGATTTTTCCGAAGGTGAGCCAATGAAAATATCTGTCTGTCAATAATACCAGCTTGTAGCCAATGAAATTCTGTGTAAGAATATCTTAGCGTCATTTCCGGTTTAATTTTGTGGTCCAACATGTGCTGGATAGAAGAGTTGGTGTTGGATTTCTACGTACTTGGGTACGTATCTCTGTTCGACTTGCATGTGAATCAATCGGTAAAAGTATCAACCTGAATTGGTTAAACAATATATTTCAAATTATCGCACAGCTCTCTTTCAAATTTCGTCATTTTACACCATATCCAATCTTTACGAGATCTCGGAAAATCTAAAATGGCGCCTCTAGTCGTGGGCCTTCACTGATGCGTCTCAGTGTTCAGCGAGTAAATTTTAGGAAATTACGAAGCAAATTAGCCCCAGAAATACGAAATCTGCTGCAGCTGTCTTCTTTAGTGAATGAACTTTATCGGAAAGACAAAATTTTGTGTAGTTTATTCATAAATTGTTCCCTGAATCGTTTATATTATTTTCTTGCTATTAACCCCCGCCAGATAATGAACTAGTCTATTGCTCAGCTGCCTGAGGATTGTTGACCTCACGCTGACCCGAGGCTGGCCTGTTCCAAATGCAGTATAGGGGTTTCAGGGTCCAATTTACTGCAAACCATGTAAAATGTGTTGTTTTGCGCCCATTGATGTTTGGCTACCCATAATTTCACAGACTCATTTTAATTAACAATATAGAACTGGTATGCCTCCACCCACGTTTCCTAGAGCCTGCATGCATGTACACTTATCACATGCTGTATCAAGATTAATCAAACATTTTATTGTAATATAAAATACATTCATAATAATTTATAGGTATTTTTATAATTACTGCCAATGAATATCTATCTACACCTCCCCCCCCCCCACCCCGTTCTGAAATAGTGCTGAAAGCAACATTAAATCATTCCCTCACTCTGCCACACACACACACCACCCTCTCATGTACGTATCCTCACATCCTGCTTGAATGGTTTTAAAAATAATCACGAAGATGTGTCGACCCGCTGCTTTCAACTGTTTCCTGCCTCCTCTCTCTTTAGTTATACAACACGGTGACCCATTCTCTCGACTTAAAGCAGCCTGTTGTTTTATTTTATATTTCACCAACTTCATAAGGAATTGAACTTTGCTCAGTTTGAATGGTCCCTCCCCCCACCCTGTTTTTGTTGTTGCTTTTCCATGAAAGGGACAATGCAGTTGCAAGTAATTACCCACTTAGATATTTAAACAGTCAGTACATTTTGCCCATCAATCCGTTTTACATATTAAATAATATTTTTGTCCACATCAACCCTTTTCTCCTTTCCCCCACATTTTCCCTCATTCAGCGTATTAGTTCAAGCTGGTGTGTTATATATAATTTCTTGACTCAACTCCTTCACCCTGTTTTCATCTATAGGACCTTAAAAAATCCATGATGGATCAATAGGTCTCAGTAGAACTGTATATTCTATATTTTCTTCTTTATCTTCTCTCCTTGTACATGTCATCTAGAGTATATCGTCATGCACATATTTTTTCTGCATTTCAGAAACCTCCTCACCGGGTTGCTTACGGTAATTCCCCTAATAATTCAATCACAGGAAGTTCAGTTTTCAACTCTGTTATTCAAACATTTAAAGAGAAAAAATAACATTCCCATTTTTCATTCAAATTGAAGAAAAGGCATATAATGACAAAATATGACACTTTGTAGCTGGTGCCATGAAGAATGTTGCCAGATATAAGCCATTTTTGCTGCACTTCCTGCGATCAAATTATTAGGGGAATTACCATAGCTGCTAATGGCATCCATTCTGGCCTGCAAAACTCCCTCATGGTCGCAGATACTGGACAGAGCATTTTCCCTGTGCAATAGTGTTGCACACTGCAGCAGCTACCCCACATTCTCGAAACAAAACATGCCGCAATTTAAGCGACCAACATTAGCATGGTGAGAAAGCCCGAATTTATTGATGTGGATCACTGTACTGACGTATTTCCTCGCGTATTTGTCTTTTCAACCTCGCGTTGTAAAGATGGTTGATCCCGGAACTTTCCAAACATTGCTGAGCACCCTGGATGCCCGAACTGTTTTATGGCACATTACCTTGTTCCTACGTGTTTCCGTATGCCAATAAATATCAACACCAGATAGTACTGCTGCAGAACTTCATGGGTTGCGCGACCACTCATCTAAACCCATCTTAATGGGGATTGCCACAACTCATTGAAACTCGTTTACAATTTGGAAAAAGTTTAAGCCAACATTTTAAATAGCCAACCAGTCGTCCTTCATGTTAGTCCGGCAGATATGTGAAATGATTGTGCACTTGTTGATAAAAGCATGAAATTTGGCAGGATGATAGATAAACACATATGATTCATTTTTGGAGGGGGAGTCCGGCTTGTAAATCCATATTTTGGCCGCCATCTTGGATTTCAAAATGGCCACCATCAAATACCACAAAGTCGCATTTCTGCATTTCTGAGACACATAGGAGGCCAATTTAAACGGTAATACCCACATTTGCGTACTCAAGGAAGTAGATCAACACAATTTTGTTGCATCAGAACTGATGGAATTCGAGAGGGCGGCCGTTTTCTTTTCAAAATGGCTGACGAGAATCGCTTATTTTCATTGTTATGTGACTTACGTGAACAGATGCACAAACTTCTACTTCTGAGTGGCCTAAAATGTTTTTCATGTCTTTGGACACTGCATGGTTACTTGTGGACAAGTGACACGTGTGGTTAAGTTTCCACATGAACAGCTGCAATAAAAGCGCGGTCGAGATACTACGGCTACATCCTAGAATCCTCCGTATTCTAAAGTGTGAAAGTGAGGTACCAAGAGAAGTTATTCTGTACACTGATATGGTTGCTTTTCAGTCGTCAAACGTCAACTTTACCCAACTTTTACATATCTCTCCAACTCATTCACATAGCTGATATCCGGAATAGGTCACATCTTGGGTATTTACCTAATACTCTACATTTGATTGACCTGATATGTGACATCGTGTATTTGCATCGGTGATGTCTGCAATATATGAAGTTAGTGACGTTGGAGACTAATCTCCGTGACAGAGTGCCGAGCATAATTCGAACAAATTAAGCTTGTTGCATGTATAGTTTCCCCAATAATATAGATCTTCTGTTCGAAATAGAATATGATAATTTCTGAGAGGTCAAAATGGCTGCCATTCAATTTTCGTGTTAGTTTTCCATCCCCACTCAATTGGAGAAGCCCCTCTTGAACAACGGAGAAAAAGCTACGGTAATTTCCCTATTAATTCACCTTCCAAATTTAATTCGAAAACGGCCGATTTTTCCGCTGTCGTGATTTTGTCCATCCTAATAAAACGAACACGGGAGCATTTTCAATATCCAGCGTTCGTATATCAAATATCTTTCTTTAAACCAGCATTCCTTTATTTGAAAAACACACATTATTTTAAGTAACAAATTTGAGAGATCTTCAACGTTAATATATTTGTTCATCGTATATGCTAAACCCCTCGCTGTCCCCCATTTACCTGCCCGACCTGCCCTGTATTATTCGTATGGGAGGCACTTGGGCCGTGTTCAAAGGAGGCACTGGAAGGGAGCAGAGTTCAAACTTTGTCGGGTGACGTTCCCGCGGAGATATCAAGTTGTAACGTGTGTGCTGGTGAATTGCATCAGATTTCTTCACAGCAACTGAATTCTTCGTTTGGGGAAAGCAAGATGCGATTTAACCTTTCGGTATGCTGTATGCTATTCGTTATATTTTCAGGTGAAGTGGACAATCAAACGACCATTATTTGACATCAAAAATGAGCCATCACGAAAAGCCTTTTGGAAGGATGTACATTTAACGTTGATTTTATTTTAGTATTTTGATCAATAAAAATTTCTAAAAATAAAAAATCTGGACTACAATTCTCGAGCATCACTTGTTTGTGCATGACAACGTATCGACAAGCCTGGAAGATCACAAACAATGGTGAAAGGGTTTCCTTTTTTCTTTCAGAACATCCATTCCCCCCTCCCTCCCCCTAACAGTCCATACGTCCGTGTTATTATCCACACGACAAGGTGAGGTATTTACGCAGACCCCATGTGGTAAGTATATTTGACCGTAAACAAACCTACAGAATTACGGTGATCGATCTGACTCGTCCTGCATTCTTCATCAGGTTCTCTGATTTTTCTCCCTTCTAATAATACTCAACATACAATACAATATCTAATAGCATGTTCGTGAAAGAGGCCGTATTTTTATTATTATCATTATTAAGGTTCTTTTCACTGTATAGGAAACAAACTTGAAACGATGTGTTCACATCGCACGACATAATAGTATACCCCCTCAGTGCCCCTCAATTTCCTACTGAAACACCAAGCCTCCACATGAATGGCATTTGCTGCAGGTCTCCTTTGATATTTAAATTGTCAATGGCTACATTGTTTTGAGTACCGGGATAGTTTGCTAATGAAGTGTTTAGTTTATTTTTAGCCTGTCCAGCTATTTCCCCATTCAGCACAGCTTGTCCTCCAGAGAAAACCACATAAAATGGAAGAATCCAAAGTCAGGATAGGGGTGACAAGATGTTTCAGTTTCCAGTGGAGAGAATCTGAACAGCATGAAATATACAGTGAAATGGGAGAGTCCACGTGCAGCATGCAAGTTTCACCCAGACTGGAAATGACACTTATTCATATGCAAATGAGATCGTGTGTAATAACATTGAATTGACTGCCTGGGGAATACCTTGTCCCTTCGGAAGCCCAAATTCAGCTCTGGGTGAGGATGCGCGATTCACCAGCAAGAGGCAATTGAAAGGGGTTTCAAATTAACGCTGCAGTATTATGGGTTTGTGTGTTAATGTGTGGCCCTTGTTCGTCCTGTAAATTTCACAATACCTCATTCAAACTTGTTATATCTTGGCTTTGATTGCATCTATCGTTTAATGAAACATAGACAGGAAATCACACAGTTGACAAACGTCAGTTTTCCCACCAGGGGACACAAACAAATTTTGCAATGTGAAGCGCCGACAACAATCATCTCTGCATGTGCTCTGTTTTGTTCAAATATAGTTATCATAAAGACTTACTCTTTCCGGTTTTGTTAAATATTTTATTGTGAATGGAAATATTTCTTACGAACACCCACGAACTTACCAAAATTCCAGCAATCAAAAATTCTTTGGAATTACACCGCGCATTTTTACACTAAGAATCAAAACATCGCTATCGCCATTCCATTACTCTATATGCTAAACAAATTTGAGAAACATTTAAATGGCATTAGGTAAAGTTTCGGAGATGAGAACCTACCAGTATTTAATTAATATTCAGAACGATATCATACTTCGACTTTTACTTTTAGTAAACTGTTACAGTACCGATACCGTAATAGATATTCTCATACTTGAAACAAACCAATCGAAACGTGTATTGCCGACTGACACTCGGTTCTCTTGTACAATCCGCCGTTAATTCAACATTAATTTCGTGTCATAGGTCCGGGATATTTATTCAAGTCCTGGATGGTGTGTGTAAAATCATGCACAGTGAAGACCAAAAAGTCTATGACAGTCCGCTAATCTGTCTAAAACTTCGTGATACAATCCTACACAAATTTGCCGTTGGTTCATTTTCAGGGTTCACAACAACAACGTCGACATACCGAACGACTCGAACATGGAATACTCTAATATGTGTATAGTTTTATATTTCCAGAATATTCATTCAATTCCATGTCAGTTAGGTTTCATAATATAGATCATACGTTCAATGTTTTGGCCTACTTTTACGATGTTATTATGGACGCGAATTTACGGACGTCAGCTCAAAAATCTGCATGATCGTGCTGAACTCGTCACTCGATAAATATGCTCGACTTCCTCGAATAAAATTAGACGCCTTTATCAGGGTAGAGGAGATTTTCTGACATCATACACTGCATTTTATGGAAACTGATGAGATATCAAAGTTAATACACGGTAATAAATACGATTACTACGACCACGGCGAAGCGGTCCGCCATTTTGGATTCTCCGTGAAAGTCGGCGCGACATTTAATTCGAACACTCGCGTTTTTCTAGAATTCGCTCAACAAATAATTCGAAAGTAGCCAATTTTTGGAGTGCTGAGTTTCATCACTACATCGCGAATTAATAGGGAAATTACCGTAACCCCATCTGTGGCGAGTCTGTGCGGTGGATATGTCAGCATGACTCTCTTCTTTGTGAGAATTCACTCCAGACTCTCATACTTTACTGGATGATTTTTCTACAAACACCCAGTCTCATTCCATCCATCGCGAAGAAACAGCAAGCTTGTTGACAAGTTGTTGATAAACCTAGCGTCTAGTCAGTCACTCAATATTCATCCCTCTTCAATAATACAATTTCTGCGCCCATAATTCATATAACAGCATTAATAGCACCAAAATAAAAACAATCATACAATTCAAGCGCGAGGAGAAAATGCATTCTTCAGCTAGGTCAGTTGGGGTTTGGACTTCCGACACTTCGTGGCAGCTTTGCCATCTCGAGTCCGCTTGTTTCATACATAAAATTTCTCCAGATATGTTTCTTTGGGAACATTAGAAATTTATTATGACACAGGTTCCAATTTCATTAACTATTTTGGCAACATAAGCGTTTTTGGTCTTCTTACTTTCCGGCAAATCCTTACTCTCTTCGGGAAAAGGTTTCCAATATTTCTCGAAGAATTCAAAAAGAAAATCATTTTAATATGGAACCCTTTTCATCTTCTCCGTATGCTTATGGTTGATCATGGATGTACATGTACATGTATATACTATCCAGTTATCGTTGTGATGCAGAAATCTATAGCTGTTCAGGAGCTGTCTGGTTCAACACGAGTTTCCAACCAGGAGCAGGTTGTAAGGACAAACTTTGGAAATTAGAGATGTGGTTTTGATAGATGTGTGTGCTCCAGAATGAGCAAGCGATAAATAGGTCGGAAAATATCTGTTTGGGGAAGTTGCAAGTATTCGTCTCGGTTTGGAATTTCTGCACTACTTAATGATTTATTTTACGAATGTACTGGTATTCATGTCTAGCTTCAACACATATATTTCCACCAACAAGAATGAAATAAAAAACTACGAGACACACTGTAAGTTTCCTGTATCACTTTTGCTCAGAGCAAACAAAGCAGTGCGAATTTTAATGAGTCTCTGCGCATTCAATGAGAGGCCATATTTTACAATTCATTAGTCCACTAAAGATGTGAAGAGGCAGAGGCACTAAGATTACTGAACAAAATGAGCCCTATCCAACCTATCATCAGCGAAGTCATTTGTTTTTCGCAAACATCTGAGTGGGGTGGCATGGCCGGTCCTAAAATTATGTGAGCCTTCTTGACCAGCGCCTAGCTACCCTGCGCAAAAGGGCAGCAGGACTTCTTGTAAGGGCAACATGACTTCTTGTAAGGGTAGCAGGACTTCCGCTAAGGCCAACGGCACCACCATCACCTTTTTCATTTGTGTTCTATCGCCATTACTGGAAACTAGCATTGTGATTCGAGGATGATAAAATGCTCATTGACAAGCTAGTCAAATATTTAGTCATGTCTGTATTTGGTATATTGGAGTGCAATATTCATAGATTGAGTTTGTCGTTGAAATCCCATACCCGAATCAGGAATACAAATGATGCAAAAACCAGAACTGCAGTTCTGTATGCCAGTCCTGGAACTTTGGATTTCAATCACGCTTTTGGCGACTCGGCTGGCAGGATAGGCAACCCGGGAACCAGCCTCATCCCTATTCAATGGTTCAAGCTGACACTTTGTCCACAACATTATGAATAACCATCTCTATAATACAACTAAGTTCGATCATTAGAGAAATTGTGGTCAACAAATATAACATGGATTACTGATGAGCTTATTCCATTTCCGGAGTAACTGATAAATATGAATCTGGTAATGGGACTCCTTCAATGATGGAGCAATGGTAGCACAGTCAACTGACATGCATGGCAAACCCAGTTCATCGCGGTTGAACTTTCCAAAAATTTGCGACTAAAACTCTCTGACTAGTGGGACATGGTGGGATCTCAAAAACTGCATTATAGTAATCTGATCTTGAAAGGCAAGGTTATGGAAAGAGCTTAACCCAGACATATTGTGGTAAGTTTTTAGCCGTTTAGCTCCAAGTGTAGGGAGAATATTTCAAGGACATCGCCTACCAAGATCAGACACGGCTGGACCCAATATCGCAAGGGAAGAATCAACTGATACTGATTATGCCACATCCACTGGCTATATCTTGGAGAAGACTGAAGGGATTATCAGATTTAGTGTTTTGTTAGTATTTTAGTATCCATGTGTATGATAATGGTGGTCGTCTCCGACTGGGCATTGTTCCGCACAGAAGTCACTTAATCAGTTTCCTCGGCCAAAGCAATGTGTAAACCAGCCTTGTAACAGATATCCATTTTAGGCTTCAATGTTCGCTGATGGTGAACAGCTTGATATCCAAGATGGTGTACTAACAGGGATTTTTAACCATAAAAAGCTCGCCAAGGAACGTATCTTAGTCCATGTACACATATGACCTAATCATACTCAACTGACTCAACTAAGTCCACTGTGCCGCGAGTTGTCGAAGGTTGAGCCAGGGTCGACCTCGTTGAAGAATGCTATTGTTTACGAGGTTATACTAAGTTACTGTTTGATCATACAAGTAGCAATGGGACTATTGATGTTTGAAGAGGTCTGGAAGAGCTCCCAACCGAAGGGAATGCATATAGAGACCCGCCGTTCAGGCCCGTCCCATGTTTCTTCTCCGTTCTTCAGGAGAAGCTTCTCTAAGTTTGAATAGTAAGTTTGAATAGGGAACTTATACCAAAGATGAATGACAGCCAGTTTGGTGTCCATTCTCAGAAGCCAGCGCATTCTATCAGTAGTAGCTGATGTGGCTCCATGATGCAGCAAGGTTAACCCACATTGTGCTGGAATTTGACTAATTTTATATATTGCAGGTATCAAACTACATGAATGAGTGTCTACTGATGCCAAAAAATCCTTTTAAGTCACCCAAAAGTACATTTTTGTCTATCGATTCACCTACGTCACATAACCGTCGAAATAAGTGATTCTCGGCAGCCATTTTGCAAAAAATGACCGCCATCTTGCAAAAAATGACCGCCATCTTAAAATCCATCCTTTCTGGTGCAGCAAAAGTGTGGTGATCAACTTCCTTGGGTACGCAAATGTGGGTATAGCCATTTAAATTAACCTTCTATGTGTCTTAGAAGTGCCGATTTGCGAATTTGATGGTTTCTAATGGCGGCCATTTTAAAATCCAAGATAGCGGCCAACTACGGATTTTCAAGCCGGACTCCCCCTCTAAAAATGAATAATATATGTGTTTCTCTGTCACTATGCAAAGTTTCATGCTTTTATCACAAAGTGCACAATCGACCCATTTTTTGTTACATATCTGCCGGACTATGTAGCTAGTTAATTAACATCAACCATCAGCCAGTTAATTAACATCAACTTTATCTCAGATTTTGATTTTTGTTGAATATACAACCATGGAACGGATAATTTTCAGTATCGTGATCCATGTAGACATCTTAATGAAAAACGACGCGAGCTTACAGGAATATTCAGAACGTTTTACCATGTATCCACCATCTGGTGGATGACAGCTGTGTACTTCCAACCAAAATCAACAATCTTCCGTCGGGTACAAAGTAGCTAGAACTCAAACACCAAAGTCTTCCATCCAGCACATATGGACCGACCAGATTAAACCAGAAATGACACTAGTAAGATACATTTGTATACTTACACAGAATTTCATTGACTACAAGATGGTACTATTGACAGACAGATATTTTCCTTGGCTCACCTACGGAAAAATCGAGAAGCTGACGGATATGTGTGAAAAAATGCTGTTCATGCGCTGAAGCGGGTAGCACATATTATGAATTTCTTATAGAAGTATCCTACACTGCAATAATTTTCATAATAAAAATAAAGCAATATTCTCAGTAAAAAATGAAGAAACAATATTTTGGTAAGATTTACTAGTTTTATTAAAGAAAATACAAGATTTATACAAGTCAATAATGGACAAAAAATGTATTTTCGCCCGACTACGGGCAGTTCTACTGGAGTCCCTACATCAATACAGGACATACATGTATCAAACGACACTGCAGTTTCGCGTCTTCAATATGGCTATTGCTGAATATGCAAATTTATGTAAATTAGCTATAAAAGTAGATCAATCATGTACCAGTTATGCATTTTCTGCAGAAGGATCACTTTGGAAGAATGTAGGATTGTTGCTGTGATTGCAAATGGGTTAAAATGCAGTCCACAAGACAACATGTACCGTAATTCAATTCCGAGAAACCGCATCATATGCAAATTTATGCAAATTAGTTGAAGAGATGAACCAGTCCTGTCACACCTATAGCTTCTCTCCATAACATAGATTGTTCAAATATATTTTTTGTCAAATGTCCATAATAATAGCCCTAAAAACTGGATATATTGAAAGACACTGTGGTGTAGCGCCTCATTATGGTAACTTTTATTGCTGAATATGCAAATTTATGTAAATTAGCTATAGTAATAGGCCAATCATGTATCAGTTATGCATATCCTGCAGAAGTTTTACTAGTCTTTGGAAGAATGTAGGATTGTTCCTCATGTGAATGCAATGGATTGGAAAGTGGTCGACATGAAAACATGTGTTTTACAATTTCGAGACATTGTTGGTACAATAAACTGCATCATATGCAAATCCGCATGTATCGGAACCAACGAATAAATGTGGCAAATTTCATCGGAATATGATTAATAGAACTGAATATGAACTTAAATTGGTGTTTGTTTTGTCATTTATTACCATATTTCGGTGCCATTGCTAAACCCTGGTATATATGAGCTTTACACACTGCATGACGGGTACTTCTTTTTTCCGTGAAACGGACCAAACCGGCAACTTCAGGCAGCTCTATATTCATCAATATTCACCCGATTATGATAATTCAAACTGCATTAGTCTTGTAATGATTTCAGCTTTCAAAAGCCCAGAATTAAACAACTATGAAAGTTAAATGAAATTTCTACTGGAGTCCCTAGTAGAATTTATTCAAGATGAGGAACAGTGACAGCAGTTTATTAACCAAGTTGTTCAAAATCGATTTTCAGCCAATATCGACCATCCTTCAACTCATGAACTACCATAGGCAAAGATGTTCTCACACGGTTAGCGGCACTCAAAACGGTGCACATCTTTCGTCAAATTTAGTTCTATAGCAGGCAAAACCTGCATAAAATTCATATCTATGCCTATGGAAAGTTTATTTATTGCTTTTTTTAGATCTGAAGTATCGTGTAAATATGATCAGGCATTTGTTAGAAAATAAACATTTACGACGTAGTCGTGGTTGTAAAATCAAGCCGTTTTTTTAAGTCTAAATCAAAGCCTATTGTCTGGCCTCACCTCGACTACTCCAGCCCAGCCTGAAACCCTTACCACAAAAAAGACATCCAAATGTTAGAGAAAGTACAACGTCGCATGATGAGGATGATTCCTGGTATGAGGGACCTCCCATATGAAGCCAGGTTAAGATCTCTTGGACTTACAACCCTCGAAACTCGCAGGCTGCGCAGTGACCTCATTGAAACATTTAAAATATTAAAGGGTATGGACATTACAGGCCACAGTCTATTCAAACTATCCCAGGAGTCGAGAACTAGGGGCCACGTCCTCAAACTAGAGAAACCGACAGTGCACCTCAACAGCCGAAAATTCTTCTTTTCCGTGCGCATCATAAATGCTTGGAATCGTCTACCAGCTGCAGCAGTTTCTGCTAACACGGTGCTTGCATTTAAAACCAAACTCTCGCCAGCCGTCCTGAAAAATTGTATGGGGGATTATATGCATGCGCCATGCTCCCTTCCCCGACAACCAAATTATCTACATGTACACTGACGATGTGGCACAAGGTAAACAAGCCATTCAAAATTGCCAAGAATGTTGATTTCGCCGAGGTCCGCATGAGGGTCCTACTATTTACCGCCCAGTCAAGTCCAGTAGCGTACAACTCACGTCCACTAAAGTTCAGTAGAAAAGAGATAACCGTCCAGGCACGCATTCAGCCACCAGTGATGTCCAGTAGTAAATGGCGGATTCCACGCAAAACTCTACCACTAACTCCCATTTCTGTCCGTCCTTGACGGAATATGACATTAGTAACACCAATAACTTGGAAAACATCACAAACAAAGTTCCCTGTACCTTATTATCTGTGTCAATGAATTGCATAAGATGAAAATAAACAAGTGCCCCTATGAATTATTTGTACAATTTTTAGTTTAGCGGAACAAAACACAAATGACATTAGTAACATTTGTGTTACTAATGTCATTTGTCCGTCAAAATCCATTTCGTATATGTACAAGAAATTTCTTATAACAGAAGCACTTGCATATGCTCAGAGGAATTAGGCCAAGCATATTGATGTATCTGTACCATTGTCAGTGTATGTCGCCCATGCTGTAATATTGAGCCTTTTCAAAAAAGTTCTGTCATTTCCGTCAAGGGAGTTGGACGGACATGACACTAGAAACGTTTTTCAAACGCTCATACATGTAGTATCGATGTATTGATATTTTATACACATATATCTCAATAAGGTCAAGCTAGTACCACTGTAAATCTTTAATTGATTAATTCAATTGACATTTGTTTTGTGGTGAATATTGTAAAAACAGTTGGACGGACATATGACATTAGAACAAATGACATTAGAAACATTTACATTTCTGTCTCTCTATTATACTGCAGATAAGAAATGTGCAGTGTAAAACTGTTTATATTCAGATATGCATACATTACACAACATTTGTGGGTTTAGCAAACACAGTACAAGACACAGAGTCGGTTTTTTAAAATTTTTAATGTTGCAAACGTCATTTTCCGGTGAAACGGACAATTTGACGGAAAGTGGTATACTTTTTCGTGGAATCCGCCAAATGCCATGTCCAGTGGAGATAAATGTACACACAGCATTTGAAAATTGTGATTTTGCGATTTAAGTTTAAAAATTTGAATTAAAACAACTGAGTTCGAAACCTGTTTTTTTTATGATCATTCTAACTTCATTGTTAATTTTAATTTTGAATTGGAATTTCAGTTTTTTAAATGAAATTTCAGTTTTAATTGAATTTGATCAAGATTAAAGTAAAATTATTTTTAAATACTTGAATTTAAATTTGAATATAATTTTAACTTGAAATTAAAATTTGGTAGTTGAAAAAAAGTTTGAAGAAAACATTTCATATGGATTGAAGTCCAGTCCAGAACAAATTTTTGAGTTACCTCAAAGTCAAATCAGTTCAAAATTGTCGCTAACCTGAAGCTAGGGAGAGTATGTTCCAATTTAAACTTTCAAAGTTTACATTCAAAATTAATAATGAACTTTTCGAACATTCCTGAAACTTCAGTAGGTTTTATAAACCAGACATTCCCCAATAATACCTGAAAATTGCACACCAGAGATAGGCCTACATCTTTTTTTAAATTTATTTATGGCAATTTATTTGTATTTCCTCATTTTAATGACATGGGAACCGTACCACAGTTACAGTCCCCCCCCCTATATATTTTTGCTATCCCTAAGGCTAGAGTTCCTTAAATAATTTAAAATGTAAAAAGAACAATATTCCAATGTTGATAACAGACCATGAAAAGATTTAGTCGATTGGTTTTACAGTCGCACATTGAACTATTTTAACATATCTGGTAAATCTATTGGCTGTAAATGTTTGTAAATATTGTTTCCATTTGGCAGATAAATAGTAGTAGTTTCGTCTTTATGTTCAGATCTGTCTATTAATCAAGATATATTCACTTCAGTCTCAACTTTTGAACATGTCTATTACAAGGACATTTAGTTTGGTTAAAGGTCAACCCAAACGCTCTGAGGTCAAAAATATAAAAAAATAGTCCTTTCGATTCTGAAAATAATGATATTTTTTTCATAATTTTGTGCAGTCTGGTTGGCGAGATATTGCCGTTTGAAAGGTGAAAATCGCTCTCCTGTCATGCCTGTCAATTCCAGCTGTGACGTCACGGAGGGAAGCCGTCTTGTATTCTCTATGTTAAAGCCGTATACCACAGTCGTAAGTAGCTGCTGATTTCTGGAGATTTTCGGAGTATCGGGGCATCATTTGTTAAATATGCCGCGACGTTATGTAGTGGGAGGATGCAGTTTTACTACAGATGACGGTGTTAGTATTCATTTGTGGCCTAAAGACGAGAAAATCGCTGCAAATTGGACGAAATTTGTACGCAACACGAGAGTGTGGAAAGAGGGCCCGAGCCAGTACTCGTATAATTTGCTCGGCACATTTTGACAGAAAGACATCATTCGAGGACATCTACAGCGTAGCAATTGAATTCGGGTACAAACCAAAACTGAAGAGAACAGCTATTCCAACTATCAAACCTAAGAACAATCAGAATGTGACGGCAAAGAAATCGGACAAGGAGAATCTATCACGGACATCGGCTGAACGAACCTAGCCTGCAAGCGAGGCCTCGGGCAGGGAGACGGCTGTACATGCCCTGCTCGCTCTCGCGTGGCATTTGTTGCTTGAGCACCTACAGGTTAGACTGGATGAGTCTCTATTTCATATATACTATTTAATAATAATAAAATGATCTTTCATAAATATATATACGTTTGATAAGTAAATAAATAAAAAACACCAATTGGAGTGAATGGCTGTAGATACAGAAGTGATAATAATACTTTCATAATCCCTTGACATTTGAGATTGTGGGAATATCATTCGATTTCAATTTAATTGAGGTAATTTGTCGAAAATTGAGCAAATGTGAATGCCGATCCACTCACCACGGCTTACTTTTCGCCATGAATGTCCAAAGTTTTTTTATCAAACTATATAATTCTGAAATTGGTATTTCATGGGGATTATGGGAAAACAAACAAAATTCAAATCGGACGTATATCAGTGGAGTTATCAACAGTTTACTGTCCATACTGCCGAATCCCGGAGTTTATCCCTTCGAAAAGGCTGCCTCGGTCAGTAACAACAATAACAACACAGATGTGCTCGTTCGTTCTTTATATCACAGAATCGTTCTACATTCAATACAGTTTGAAATATATGGACATTTGGTCTTATAGATGACGATAATAAGGTTTCCAGTCAAGTTGCATACCAATCTGTATTGAACAAACGACCTCTCCGAATCCTGTCGTCGTCAAGTTCCACGTTGTCAGAGTGGTTGTCACTGTCAGAATCGGAGCCGTACGGCTCAAATTGATAGGGCTGAATTCCGCCGTTGGTCTGCAAACAACTGTTAATTTGCCCGTCATCATCCTCTATGTCTATTTCATCTTCTTGGCGAAAAATATTTCCATCTAAGCAGCTGATATCGCTCGAATCGACATCTGAACCGGAGCTCTGACTGCACTCGCTTTCCATGTTATCCGCTGTTTTTTCTCAGGCAACTTCCCTGCGTGACGTCATCAACCCAACTGTGAAAGTGTGGAAAAGCCCACTTTGCTCCCATATTACGTGTGTTTCTGATCAGATTAGAATTTTTTCAATATTTTTTTCATACAAAGTGAAGTATGAACTATGATTTTTAAGGATTTTTACACCAAAAAAA
>JAVTVY010029671.1:0-11900 GCA_036873755.1 Hanleya hanleyi | reverse complement strand
AAATCGCGACCTCAGTTCAAATCTTCAATGCTTCAAATCATTTATGCATTAATTCACTTTATATCAGTCTAAAAACCACATGAAATTAATACTAATTATATCACCTGTAAAAACTCAGATGTTTGTTCCACACACAAAGAATTTCCAAAATGCCTTTTGCATTTGTAACTTTAATGAGACAAATAAAATCTGATTAACTGAGTCAACAGTTAATCTGACTGTTGAGGATTTCTCATTGTTGTGTGTTTATTGTCAGTCACATTTGCATCATAGCAAATACTTTCTCTTCATTCCATTTCCACTATCTCCAGGACTATAAGTATGTAATTCTCTTTCATATTCATATCAGAGATCTTGTAGGTAGCAAGAAACATGGATTACAGGCACCAAATATTAGCAAGCCCCATACAACCCTCTCTCCCCCCCCCACACACACACATCAACTCTGGGAATTTCGCACAGTGTGACTCAGAGGTATGCCTCCAACTCTGTTGGAAGATAGGCCTTTCTCACTGTAAGTTGCCACTTTAATCTTTCACCAAACAGTTAACAGTTTAAGTTAGGCAACTTCCAGCTGTCCTCATCTTTCATGGTTGTTAATGTAGTAGAGATCAGCAAATGACCATCAGATATGTTGTCATTGAATTTTATTCCTTTTTTTCTTCTATGTTGTGTTTTGACAAGTGTTGCCTGTTTGCAGACATTGCATTCATGGACTTGAAATCTGACAGAATATATTCCTCAATGTTATTTAGGAGTTTTCTCAGTAATAATAACTGTTTACAAGTAATATGTGCATCTTTCTAATTACTGCCAGCAAGATCTTGATGAGATGTAGATCCATCCAATTGAACTGACATATATTCTCTATATGGGAGTTGTGTATACCATAAACACCTCTGTGTTATATTTTGGTATGTGTTGTGTATCTTGCTGTCACTTATTACAGGATTAAACATGTCTTTGATCTTTGTATCAACATCAAATTTAAATCCCATTTGATAGATTACTGGGATGACCCACTGATTACACGGAGAAGTTAACCACTGCCATGAAGGAAATTTTTACCAAATGTAGCCTAAATGAGCAGGTTGAAAACAAATTATGTTTTGACACATTTCGAATTTAAGTTTTCTTTATTTTTAAACTTTAATTTGAATAATTTCATAAAAAAATGAATTAAAATAATAAAAAAATAATTAAAAATAGTGTTTAACATATCTAGTTAATGCTTTTTACTTCTTTTTATAGGCAGAAGGATTGTCGACTTGGTGCTTTTTACCAGATGGAAAAATATGTACAGGTTAGTGAGATATTGTACTTTTTACTTGTACCTCAGTCTTAAGTCATATGGGGCAAACTGAGGGAAAATTATAAAGGGGGTACCCTTGGTATATAGGCTGTAAAATCTCTATCTGTGCATAGTTTTATCTGTGCCTTCTCAAGAATGTTTGGGGATGGGTATGGTTTGTTCAGATGAGAGCATTCCCTATTTTAACAATGGTTCCATTCCTGACAGGCATCAGTACACAATTAATCACTTCCGGGTCGGTGCCCACGATCTACATTGTTTAGAAATTTGAGAGCAGATCTTTATGGATTTTATGAGGTGCGATTTTTCAGCATTTCTGATACATTTGATATTTCAACTTGCAGATGAGTCTTCAAACTGTACTTCCTGGTGTTGATTTGGGCCACTTTGAAAAAAGCATGGTGGATGAAGACATGATCAGTGAAGGATGAGAAGGCTCCCTGTTTACAAATCGAATGACATTCTGTAGCACCAATCAGCTGTCAGTGGCGGTAATTTGAAATTTCCATGGTCAACATCTGTCAAGAGTTCCACTGGTAATGTCCCACAAGGTAAATATTGACATGCCAGGTGGATTTATGCATTGTGAATTTTCTGGAGTTTTGCCGATTTTTAACGCTAATACATAACAAGTAACAGAATTAATTGTGCACTGATGCCAGGTTCGGAGATCGGCATTTTGATTTCGTTTTGCAAGATATACTCGATCAGCCAAACTCTACTTCTCCGGGAAAATAAGAATATGCAGGCTAAAACCATTATAGGGAACAGTTTTCATCTGTAAATTTCAGCCACCAAATTCCTCTGGTAAATTAACAGGAGGATATCTAACCTTCGGTGTTCAATCTCGCTATCATCTTTTGCTGAGTTTCCCCGTAGAATTCTCCTCTATAGATGTTCTATCACGGTTCAGCAAATGGGGGCACTCTTTAACCGTCATACTTTGTTTAATTTTTAACAATGTTGGAGGGTGATAACTAGTCAGATAAGACTGCTTGTCGGTTTTGAGGCTACAAACTTGTTCAGCAAGTCAAACCTGTATCATGTAGCTCCGCCAGTCTCACATTCCGTCACAGCTTCACATGCAGAATACCCATTGCTACATTACCATCGCCTACGTTGATAAAATGTTCTACGTCGTAAACGTCCACTTTCATCATTTTTGACCTGGTAAATGATAAATTGATTATCAAACCATGAATATCTCCCAAATTTCGTAGTTACTCTCGGCAATATTGGGTAGTAATGAATTACTGGATCATTTTCGGGAATGGCAAAAGTACAACTGAAGGTTGGTTTTCGGCGTCTTGCTGACTCGATATAACATGTTCGGCTAAGGTGTTTGATTGTGCTCCTCGAGCAGGTACAGGAAGCAAGACGGCTATAGTTACGTCTGATAAACATTAATTCGTGGAACAAACAAGTGAAACATGATTGAGGCGTCATAAAACATCTCGCATGTTACCGGTACCCTATCAAATCTGCCAATATTGTGTTCATTAATGCATGTATATTCTTCAATAGACCCCACATCATTTACAAGCATTAAAACTGTTTTTATTCATCAAAACAGATACCGGTATATGTGATTTGTTTACACCTGTCATTAACTCTAACATTGTCGATCGAAGATATGCCGATAATGCATATTGCAGTGTTTGGAACCGTATTTGGAATCTGAAGATCAAATATTCTTCATTTTTATCTGTAGCTAAAGTCCATGAGGCATGAAACTGACGTCACTAGCCAATTTCGGGCAAGGGATCATGGGATTTATTATAGCGAGTTTTTCCATTGTGTTGCTTTCGTCCCAAACATAACACCGTTTGGGACGAAATAGGACCAACCCCGGTATCAAAGGAAATCATATTATGACTGGAACTTCATTTATGGACAGTATAGATCTACCTGTCGATCAGCGGCCGTCGTCCAGGTGCAAACTTTTTGTATCGCTCCGGCAACATTTTTGTCGTACATGAACCACCAACATAGTTTTTGGTATGCTCTTTATGAACACAAGTCCGGTAGTTCAAACATTCGGAGTATTTTAATAGTGACAGTCCTGTACCAATGCTGGTTAAGGTTCGGTTCAGGGAGGAGCGCAAGTGACGACATCACCGGAAATAACGTAATCATCGAAAGTGACGTAATCAGTTTCAGGTGCAGGTTCATATGTAGAGGCCAGATCAAGGTGAAGTTGTGAAACTGGTTCGGGAATCATGATCAAGCTGTACCCACAGAGAGAAGAATAACGATTTCATTCCAAACGACATACAGTGAAAGCCTATAATAAACAACTACATGTATGTATTTGCTTGGATGATATTGTGAGGATGACAAGAATGGGAGGTAACTCAATTTTGATTGTAAAGACTACAACGGGACTTAAATATATCATACCCATAGTTTATAAAATACAATCTTTCCTTCAATTAAGAGAAAGGCAATTAATTAAACACACTGATGTTGAAGTGACTTCATCAACCCGGAAGCTAGCCGTCGAGCAGTGGAGAATTTGGGAAAGCTCCAGCGATTCTATACTTTCCAATGTGAATGTAATAATACTATATGGGATGTCTTAGAAAAGAATGCAAACTTCATATATAGTAAAACTCATGTTTAATTAATCATCCAGATACAATATAACGTTCGAACATCATTGTAAATACATATTTAAATAAAATATGTCAAATTGTTTTAAAGTTGAAGTCAGTATTTATATATATAGTCATCATTCACACGGGAAGTTAGCTGTACGACAGAATGAGGGACACAAACAAATATCCTCTACATAAGAAGATAGTATTCCCAAGCAGATAGGAGTTGAGTCTGAATTAGATAATAATAAAGTATATACATACAAGATGTCGAGAAAGCATGACGCCATTCATTTTCGATGAATGTCGCGGGATAGACCAGATATTACGAGGACTTGATAACTATGTAGAGCCTCGTCCACAGAGAATCATCTACGGCTGGTAAAGGCAGTCCATATTCGAGGATATGAGTCTGGCAGTGCCCGGTATAGAGTTCGTGAAGGATATTCTCTTGAATTTAGGAGTTGACCGATACTTCGATCCCAGTGTTAGAAATCTGATAACAGTGAACGATTTGATGAGAGGCCAAACAGAACATGATTTTTTTTACCAAAGGATCATACCACGACGACTTATCTATTATTTGCATAGTACAACTTGTTCGATCAGGGAAAATCTTTTAAAAAAAACTTTGGCTTGTATTGCCAGCATGTTGTTCTATTCAGTAACTCTATCGACAGGCATCACATTTCATTATTAGGCCGTCCAGTCTATGGTCGGCGAATCAACTGCTCTGTGAAAATGTATGAAGTCGCCATCTCTTCGTCTTCTGATTGGTTGAATTTCCTTACACCCTGAGTTTAACAACTTCTCCTGCAGCCTGATCTTGCTCTCTGTACCTGAACCTGCACCCTGAATCTTACACTACGTCACCTCCGGTGATTACCTCTCTTCCGGTGATTACCTCGCTTCTGGTGATCACTTCACTTCCGGTGATTACGTCATTTCCGGTGATGACGTCACGTCCGCCTCTACTTGAATCGAACCGGAACCTTTGGCGCACGACCGCTAGTTTTACACTACTAATAGGGCGATTCACAGTTTTCAATAATGCCAATAGTTCAACGATTTCCTGTTAAATCAATATCACTGACGAAGTTTGATTCGAATGAATATCCTAGCCGTTTCTTTGATATGATTTTGACATTCTCCTAATTTATCATTTTAGAGGCAACCTCAAGTAACCCTTGATATAATGTGCAATATGGACTTCAGAATACTCCTGATCAAGAGTTATTGAACCAGATCGCGGAGCTTCAAAGGCAATTAATATTGAAAGACATCCACGACAGGAAAAAAAATCTGCTTATTTACGGAATAACCCAAGACGAGAAAAAAGAAGTCACAGCCTTAGACACCGAGGAAGTGTTTCGGAAATTCCTAGTTGAAGATTTAAATATCAAGGAAGAAGTCGCTCAGGGAATGCAAATATCTGTGGCACATAGGCTTGGAGGTGTAGGAAAGCGTGCGAAACCTTCATTTCAACATGGTGAAAGTAGAGAACAGGCCCCACCTGGAATTGTAGTTGTTTTCAACAAAATGGCCGAAAGAGATCAGGTGTTGAATTCCAGTAATGAGTTGGCGGGCACTAGGAAAACCATCCGGACGGATTTACCTCCCCAACTGAAGATTAAAGGCAGCAAGCTGTCAAATATAGCCTTCAAACTGAGAAAAGAACGCGGGCTGCAAACTCGAATTCGAACGGTGGACATAGATGTCGTGTTAGTAAGGAAAGACAAATTCTGTGGCTGGTCTCCATTTAAAGAGCCATGAAGAAATGTTATGGCGTTGGCGAAACGAACATAAACGCTACACTTGGATAACCGATCAGGCAATTGCAATCGAAAACATCACGCTGCATAAAATTTACTTTGTGGTTTCATGAATCTCATCAGTAAAATAGTGCTACTGATTTTTGAGATACAACTGATAGTAAAAAGAAAAACCCTTTAGCTGTTTAGTAAATCATCGCTGTTGTATTATGGTTATTAGACCAATTTGGTAATTTAATTTGTATATTACGATATCGGCTGTTTGGTAAAATATCGAAGATTTTAACTGACAAACTGAACAGCTTTGACGGAGAGTAAAAACTATTTTATGCGAATTCGGTAACTAAATCTGTATAAACCGATATTGATTATTTGGACAAATATCAAAGAATGAACTGGTAAACTAAACAGTATATTGACATAATATGAAATATTTATATGCCAACTCGGTAATTTAATTTGTATACCGTTATTGACTATTTAGTCAGATATCAAAGAATGAACTGGTAAACTAAACAGTATATTGACATAATATGAAATATTTATATGCCAACTCGGTAATTTGATTTGTATACACCGTTATTGATTATTTAGTCAGATATCAAAGAATGAACTGGTGAACTAAACAGTATATTGACAGAATATGAAATATTTATATGTCAATTCGGTAATTAAATCTGAACACACGGATATTGATCGTTTGGTCAAAATATCATAGAATGAACTGGTGAAATACACGGATATTGACTGTTTGGTCAAATATATAGAATGAGCTGGTGAACTAAGCAGTATATTAGCAGAGTAAGAAATATTTATATGCCAATTCGCTAATTTAATCTCTGCACTTAGATATCGATTATTTGGTCGAATATCAGCGAATGAACTGGTGAACTAAACAATATATTGATAGAGTATGTATGCCAATTCGGTAATTTAATTTGTACACAGAGATATTGTTTGTTTGGTCAAATATCCTAGAATGAACTGGCGAACTAAACAATAGGCCTATGTTGGCAGACTATGAAATATGTATATGCCAGTTCGGTAATTTAAGCTCTACACTTTAGATATTGATTATTTGGTCAAATATCAAAGAATGAACTGGTGAACTAAACAGTATATCGACAGAGTATGAATTATTGATATGCCAATTCGGTAATTTAATTTGTATACACGTATATTGTTTGTTTCGGTCAAATTATCGCTAAATGAACTGGTGAACTGAACAGCATATTGACTGTTGAAATATTTATATGGCAAATCGGCGAAGACATGGGGCCTTGTCTGTTTCTGTTTTCAGATTACATTTTGGAAGGCCTTACTAAATGTCAAGTGTTCTGTGTTGACGGCTATACTACTAAACGTTTACGGTAGCTTGCCAATAAATCGACAACGGTTTCTAGAAAGAAAACGCTTATGTAACAAGACTGACAAGCAAGATCTTATGAACAGGTCTCTCTATTTCTACGCACTGATTATGTAATAACTGAGAACTTGACTGTCGATTGAGATGTAAGTTTCGGGAGAATTTGAAGAATGTTTTCGTGTTAGGTGGCAGTATTTAGCTCTATGGCAGTATTTAGCTGATGCAAATTTAGCTTTTGTCTCGGTGCGAGATGGGCTTCGGTGGCCGCCCAGCTGGACGGCGACTGACTGTTGTCCCGATTTGGGTAACATGTCAATTTCAGGCCATCATGCCTTTTTCTTTATTATTACTGATATAATGCTGTCTAGCATATACATTTTAAAAATCTGCACAGGTATTGGTACATGTTCCTTAGTAAGTACACTGCTGTTGTATATATTTATATTCAATGTTTTGTTGAATCTTGTGTCACAAGTATCGAAAAGCTCAGTGAATGGATAATATAAACATTCTCTCAGTAAATTGCCAAGGATTGGGGGAATGGAAGAAGAGATTAGATGTTTTCGATTATATTAAAAGCAAGCCTTTCTCTATTTACTGTCTGCAAGATGTGCATTTTACAATTGAACAAAAGGAACAACTAAAAAGGGAATGGGGGTATGATTTAATTTATAACCCATATAGAAGCTATGCTAGGGGGGTGGCAATCTTATTTAAAAACGACATTCAGTATACAGTCCATGGTTCCAAGCACGATGACGGTGGAAATATGCTAGTAGCAGACATTACTGTAGGAGAATTACGTTTTACATTAGCAAACATATATGGTCCAAACAATGATTTACCTGACTTTTACATGAAACTTTTTCTCAATATAAATGAGTTTGATAATCCCTTTCATATCATTGGAACCTTGTAATGAATCCTCAAATTGATACTTACAATTATAAAGCAGTTAACAATCCAAATTCAAGAGAATGTGTACTGACATCAGCAAGTGACATGGATATGGTTGATGTTTGGAGAATTCACAATCCAACATTGAATAGATATACGTGGAGAAAGCGTCGTCCATCCGTTAAGCAGGCGAGGCTGGATTTCTTTTTGATCTCAGAACAATTATTAAATTTTGTGGAAAAGGTAGATATTCTCCCGGGATAGCGAACGGACCATTCAATTATTACGCTACAACTAAATGATAAAAAATTTGTTCGCGGCAAAGGTTTCTGGAAGTTTAATCAAACACTCCTACATGATAAGGCCTATGTTGAATTGGTCAAAGGGATAATTAAGAAAGAAATTGTAAAATATGCCGCGACTCCGTACAACCCAGAAAATTTATCAAATACAGACGTCAAAACTTTCACTATTTCTGACCAACTTTTCTTGGAAACTCTCTTACTTAGGATACGAGGAGAAACGACAAAATTTGCGTCGATAAAAAAGAAAGAAAAAATGGCTAGACAAAAATTTCTTAGTGAACAAATAATTGCAATAGAGAATTTGTTAGACGAAGGAGAAACATCAGGTCTTTTCTTCGAAATTTTATCTGAATACAAACAAGAATTTGAATCTTATCGTAAGGAAATTATGACTGGAACTATGCTGAGATCAAGAGCTAAATGGGTCGAAGAAGGAGAAAAGCCGACAAAATATTTCTGCAATCTAGAGACAAAAAATGCTGTAAATAAAACCATAAAAAATCTCACCCTACCGGATGGATCTAATCTGTCAGATCAGAAACAGATCTTATATGAAGTACAAAAGTATTATACGAAGCTCTACACAGAAAGAACAATTGATGATGATCTTGAAGATATTATAGAAAAACGTCTCGAGGATATTATATTTCCGAAGTTAACAACTGATGTGGCAGATAATCTGGAAGGAGAGATCCGCCCTGATGAAGCCCTGTTTGTTTTAAAAAAGATGAAGAATGAGAAGAGTCCGGGGTCTGATGGATTTAATGTTGAGTTTTTAAAAATTTTCTGGTCTGATATAGGAAAATATGTGATAAGGAGTTTAAACAACGGATATGAATTGGGAGAACTCTCTACGACACAAAAACAAGGGGTAATAACTATAATTCCTAAAGGCGACAAACCGAGAGACAAACTAGAGAACTGGCGGCCTATTTCCTTACTAAATGTCGTGTATACAATAGGATCTGCCTGTATTGCAGAGAGGATTAAATCTGTATTACCTGTTTTGATCAATGAAGATCAAATACCGGGAAGATGTCTCGCAGAAAATATAAGGCAAATTTATGATATTATTTGGTATTGTGAAAAAGAAGACGCACCGGGTCTCCTACTGCTTATCGACTTTGAGAAGGCCTTTGATTCTATATCATGGAAATTTATCGATAAGGTGTTGAAAACTTTCAATTTCGGTACCTCAATACAGAAATGGACATCAGTATTATATAATGGCAGCTGTTCTACTGTTATTCAGTCAGGTATATTCTCCCCTTTCTTCGGACTTGACAGAGGTTGCAGGCAGGGAGACCCACTCTCTCCATATCTATTTCTATTGTGTGTGGAGATAATGGGTATCCTTGTCCGCAACGATCAAAACATTATAGGAATAAATATTCATGATACAACCCAAAAGCTTTCTCAATACGCTGATGACACAACTTTCTTTTTAGATGGCAGCAAAAAATCTTTGTTGGCAACTTTGGAAGTTTTGAAACTTTTTTCAAACATCTCCGGTCTACATATAAACTTTTCAAAATCAAATGCGGTGTTTTTAGGAAGTCTGCGTAATAAGCCGAAATACCTCAATTTAGATATCCCGCTTGCATGGAGTACTGAATTTAAGGTATTGGGTATAAAACTATCAATCGATCTAAATAGTATAGAAGCTTTGAATTTTGAAGACAAAGTTAAGGAAATTAGACACTTGTTAAAGGAATGGGGTAGGAGAGATTTGACAATGTTAGGGAGAATAACGGTAATTAAAACGTTAGCCCTTTCAAAACTAACGCATTTGTTAACCGCTCTCCCATCGCCTTCAGAGGAACTCGTTAAAAAGTTAGAACAATTATGTTTTGGCTTTATTTGGAAAAATCAACCTGATAAAATAGCGCGGAAGACCATAACCCAACCATATAAAGATGGAGGGCTAAAAGCACCGGATATCCGCATTTTTATAAAGTCGCTAAAAGTAAGCTGGTTGAGAAAACTATTGACATCTACATGTAAATGGCAGAGCATATTAACTTATATCCTTCCTGTACCATTCTCAGTTTTTAACCAAATGGGAGATGCTTTCATTGAAGACATTGCAGCCAAATGCGATAATTATTTTTGGAAAGATGTATTTCTATCTTTGACAGAATTCATACAAATATGTAGGAATCAGATTAGTAGTATCCAGCAACCGATTTGGATGAATTCAGCGGTTCTGGTGAATGATCAACCTGTTTACTATCCAAAATGGCTTAGGCGGGGGATAGTAAACTATATAGATTTGATAGACGCTCAGGGAAGGTTTCGAGACTATGAGGATTTCTGTGAATTCTATGGTTTCCGTCCAGCTTTCACTCTATATTATGGATTAATAAACGCATTGAAATATAGTGTAAAGAATCTTAAGGTTCACAGTAAAGATGTATTAGGCACATATGGTCCACGTATAGCTGATCATCTATTAATATTGTTGAATTGTAAAAAGGTTGTAGAAAAATATCTGCACTCTTTATTCACAAATTGTATTCGGTTCCGAAATTTGAACGTAAATGGCACGATGAACTGCATATTGTTTATAGTAAAGAAGTTTGGAATAGAGTCTATATGGTTCCCAGATCGGCTACCTTAGATACAAAACTAATATGGTTTCAATACAGGATAATAAGTCGGATCCTTGGAACCAACGAATATCTACACAAGATAGGATTTCAGGATCACGATACCTGTTGGTTTTGTAAAAGTACGTCCGAATGCATTTCCCATCTGTTTTGGTTCTGCCCAGTTGTGAATCAGTTTTGGCGAGAGGTAAATCTTTGGTTTTCGGACTGTGGTTTCAGTCTCATCCTTAACGCAACAACTGCTATTTTAGGTATAACAGACGGTCTAAATGAATATAAAGATTTAAATTTCTATATGTTGCAAACGCGTTTTTACATATTTAAAACTCGTTGTCAAAAAAGTATTCTCAGCTTACCTAATTTTAAAACAGAATTGGAAAATTATAGACAATTAGAAAAAGTTATTGCACTGAGAAAAAACACCTTGGTAGAACATTACAAAAGATGGGAAGTCATACATTATTGACAGTAATTTCTTTCTATTACGAAGGAAACTATTTTTTACCTTTTCTATCTGTTTAAATGCTTTTGTTATGTACACATGCTGCCAGACGATTTTTTGTGTATAGGACATGCTTACCAAACTGCTATTATGTTATGTGTTACCAAGTCTTATGTAACAAGTATCTTTGTCTGTGCAAATAAAAAAATAAAAAAACACAATAGTTTCTATTTTGTAATGGGGACACTTCGAGACCCACCTAAGGCTAGATGTGTGTCTTCGTTAAATGAATGTGATTGCGCCAATCGCGGGTCCAACGGAGTCAATCGACTGTGATCTTTCGGATACACCCTAATATACCCAGATAAACACCTGTTACCGCATAGCTACGAATAGAAGTATCTACGTATGATCGTACCATGCGTTCGGATGATGATGCATGCGAATACTTAAACAATCTAAATCTTTCAACAGAACTAGAGGGCAAACTAAATATACTTTTTTCCTCACCAAGACCTTATTGAACATCTAAGTTCCTTAATAATATCGATGTTCATTAAAACTGGTCAATGGTATGTTCATGTCAGAAGCCATAAGGCT
>JAVTVY010029670.1:0-12951 GCA_036873755.1 Hanleya hanleyi | reverse complement strand
TTGATTGACTGAAAACCTTGGTGGCCATCTTTAATTTATGCAAAAACTTTAATGATATATATCTTTGATATCATTTAAGTGTTCTATACCAAACTTGGTATACAGCATCGATGTATCAAGAGACTTGCAATGAATAACCACATCAGTTCCTCTGAGTGGAGAGAAGGATAGGTGGCCATCTTTAATTTATGCAAAATCATTAATGATCTCGTTCTCTGATACCGTTCAAGTGCTCCAAGTAAAATTTGGTATACATCATCGATGCATACGTACGACAAATGACAGTTCTGGTTTCTCTGATAGGGCGGAAACCTTGGTGGCCATCTTTAATTTATGCAAAATCTTTAATGATGTATATCTGAGATACCATTTCAGTGTTCTATGCAAAACTTGGTATACAGCATCAATGTATCAAGAGACTTTCAATTAATAACCACATCAGTTCCTCTGAGTGGCGAGAAGGATGAGCAGCCATCTTTAATTTATGCTAAATCATTAACGATCTCTATCTCTGATACCGTTTACATTTGGTATACATCATTGATGCATCAAGAAACTTATGTAATAAAAACCGGTTTCTCTGATTGGACGGAAACCTTGGGGGTCATTCTTAATTGCAAAAGTTTTGATAATCTGTATATTTGTGACTTGACTGCTTGGTGTTCTTGACATCTTGGTTCAAATTGAATACATTATGAATGTACCGAGAGACGAGGGGTTTTCAGATGCCGCATCATCATGCGCAGCTTCGTATCGTTATTTACTGCTGAAGGATATGCTTTCGATTATCGGAAAAAAGTGAAATTTTTACAAATATTGGTAACATGCAGTGAAGACATTATTTTATCATTTCATCGGGTTGGTTTCATAATAAATGTCTGTCCCCGCGTTTTTTTTTTAAATAAATATATGTGTACAATTACACTAACATGACTAATGCACTAGACATGCTAGAGATCCTTCATGTCCTTGTTGAGAGGAATGTGTGAGACTACAAGTATGGCTCTTCGCCATGAGATGGAACATCAAAGAGTTAGTGGAATTATTCCAACAGCCTATTTTACATTTAAATAGCCCCGTTTCAGTGCCTAAGGCTCTAGTTTAGCCTCTCGGCCATACGACAACAGTGTCTCGATGTAGGCTCGATAGGGGTACGTGTTGGTCGAGTCACTGATGAGTTTGTCGCTGAGAAAAATATCCACCTGTTGAAACAGCCAGAGATTCGTCGGGCCCACCGTTGCAGCTTGGATGATTCTGGTGCCTTCCCCATTGACCACCTTGGCTTTCACATACAAGTATGTATGGGCTAAATCCACATAGGCCGTATCCGCATTACTGTTGGTGAACTCGATGGGCCCGGTTTCGTTGATGCTGGAGAGCGGGATATGCTCCACCCATAATCTTTGTTCGACACTGGTCTGTGTGGGCGGCACGGTCCACAAATCAAATTCACTGTTGTTGGAGGGGCAGGACTCGGCGTGGACCAAGGACATGTTTTAAGAAAAGATATCCTGGGTCTTCGATGTGCGTCGTCGCTGGATCGGTCGTCGACTGGTGCCTGATCTCGGTGGGGCAGCTCTTTTATTCCCTACGGTGCGTTGTGCTTTGGCCACCAAGACCCCTCCCGCTTCTTTGGCCCGCCGTTTCAAGGATTCTTTGGGTGCCGTACCCCCCAAGACATCACCGGCCACTTGCAGTCCACTGCGTACCGCTTGTTTGCCGATTGCTTTCACCCCACGCGTCACCAAGGGCAGGAACGTTTTGACGACGCTGCCGAATATGTTCCCCAGTCCATGTCCTCGTTGCATGCGTGCACCGCTAAAGACCGGAAAGCCACCCCCGGCCTGTTGGGCATAATAGTTCATATATCTGCGTGCATCGCACTCGTAAGGTACTTTCATTATGCAAAGTGGGGAGCACGTGCTTGTCGAAAATGAAGTGTCAGCACCACTTTTCCTCGTTCGAATGCCACCGGTCGTCCCGTGTCATCTCTTATATCCACCGTGAACGTGTTGATGTCGGTTTGTCGTACGGGCAAGTAGAGCATGTGGGTGAAACTGTGGGTGACTTGATCTCCATACCTCTTTTTAATGGGGACCACCCGTAACAGAGGTGTGTTGATATCGCCCACGATGTGGTTGTCGACTACGTCCGAGTAGACGTAGAGTCCGTACATACCCGACTTCATATCCATCGGGATCTGGCCATGGTCCTCGGATGGACCCGTGTAGGTCGCGTGAGCGAGACCCAGCATTTGCTGTAGGATAGGACTCAGTACGACACTCACGTTGGCGGTGAGAAGGATCTGTGCCTTGTCGTTGTGTGCGTTGTAATCGAAGTCCACGTGATTCTTGAAGGGAAAGGATTTGATGGGTTTTGAAGTATTCGTGACCTCCCGTAGAGCCTTATAATGCAACAGTCTTGACAGCCCACCCATGAACTCCTTGGGGGCATCGTATTGGCCTTCGGGGAGGGTGAGTCGAGTGTTCTTGCCTTCGTAGGTCACCTCGTACCACACTTCTTTGGCTCGCACGTTGTACCACGAGTAAGGGTATTGGATATCCACGAGGCCACATTCCCAGCGCCCAGGTAAATGCAACGGTTGCGGTAACTGGGTCACGTACTTGGCCAAGGTGTTGTCAGGAAACACATCCAGCGAACTGTTACTAGGTAGGGTGAGGTAAAACATGTCGACTGAGCTGTCCTGCTGCTGCTGTTGGTTTTAATAGGTGTTACAGGCCTTGGGCGGTTGTGTCCGGCGTCGTGTTCGTCGCGTTGACTTGCTACGTGTCACGGCTCTGGAGATGTGGGCTGTCCTGATCTTGTATTTTTATAGGTGAAATATTTATACATACGGCCTTTGAATGTCCTGTCGAACCTTTCCACCACGGAAGCCTTGGTCTCGTTGTACGTATGGAAGAAAAACACCTTCTGGGCTTTCAGAAACTGTTGGAACGGTCTGTTGAGGAATTCCGTGCCTTCGTCGGTTTGCAAATACAAAGGTTTGCGCCCGGTCTTGAAGATATCTTTGAACGCTGCTATGAGATTCGCCCCAATTTTCGTCCGGATGGGTACCACCCACGCATACTTGGATAGGATGTCGATGCACGTCAAGATATACCGATTCCCATCGTTGTGTTTGGCAAAGGTGCTCATATCGACCAAATACGCTTGACACTGGGCATCTATTCCTCCCACCATGACCCGGTTCCGTAGAAAATGGCGACGGACAGATCGATGTAAGGTGTAGGTGTCTTGTTTTCTTAATCAATCTCGGACTTGGGCACGTTGTATTCCCTGGGGTTTGGCCGCTCGATAGAGAGCCGACAATGCACTATAGGCCGCCGGACTATCGGGACTGTAGTATAAGTTATCCAACACCTTCTCCCAGCGCTTCATCGTGACAAATGATGATGGACCCTGGCTCTATCGTTTATTTATAACGGGTATATCTTGGGCCGGAGTTTCTTTCTGATTTTCTTCGTTGGCTTCCACAGTGTCCATGGTAAATGACCAATCCAACTCGTCTGATGACCGCTTGATAAGCACTTGATCCACATCTACCACGGCATCTTCCAATGCAGACCATAGATCATGGTGAAGGGTAAAATACACTGTACCCCCATCTAGCCGAATGTGAGCCGGGCACGGTTGTGTAGGGTCCGCATCACAGATGTCTACCACCTCCTCCATGATATCGACCTTATCCACATACACGTGCAGGAAAACCTCGGAGGTCAAGCTAAGATACGCCAGTATTATATGCTCCGTCATGGTCGGTACGTGAATGGTACCAGATTTGACTGTCTCTCGTATTTATAGGGAGAACCCCATGAGATCAAAGGATCGGGTGATCAAAGTCTAGCCGGGTAATCAATGGCATCGTCGTCTGGTTCATGGCTAGACATTTGTTCATTGGGTTTTGCCGCCTCTTCTCTCAGAGCACGAGCCCACTCCAGCTCGACGGATGATCGCTCGTCCGGTGTAAACAGCTGGTCCACGATGGCACCACTTTCTCGAAGGCTGTCCACAGATCGGGGTCTAGGATGAAGCCTCGCGTAGGGTCTTGGTAGCGGCCCAGGCGTGGGAAGAAGGGTCCACGGTGTACGTAGATGGCATTGTCTATGTTGATGAGGTGTCCATCGAGCTCGCCGCTCAACACTCGTTTAAATTTGGTCCAGCCGTCACGGTGTAGCGTAACCGTATTCGATACGGTCTCAGCGCGCGACCAGCAAACATCTCCACGGTCTTCCACGAGGGTGACTATCTTCATAGATGTGTAGCCCCACCCGGGGTGTAAGGGGAAGGATTGCTCGTAGGGCTGGTGACATGCTTGACCCAGTGACGATCGGTGAATGACACACACTGTGTTTGACCCTCGTATTTATAGTTAGGTCCCAATGTCAATACCACAGCGACAAGGTCAATAGGGCACAGACTATTGTGAGGCCAACCAGCCGTCGCTGGTTCCGGCGTGAGCGCTCGTGGTCCATAGCCCGAGCATCAAGGATGGCTGTCATAGTCCAGTAGTGGTGAGTGATGGCACACCTCTCCATCGAGTGCACTCTGTCGAGGACCGCTTCTGTGAACTCGTTCAGGATCTGGCGTCGCCCGACCGGACCACTGCTCGGTAACCCGTAAGTGAATTCACCGCGGTGGCATGCTGTAATATGAGAGTCGCATAGTGCTGGATGTCCGTCATGGCTCTGCAACCGTAGAAATGAAGGTGTGGGATCAAGAGGGACGTGTTTTATAGACCATCTCACACATGCGCGCTTACACGTCGGGTGTAGTCCGTGATACGTACTATTCTGATGGATTAGTCCAAAAAAGAGAGCAACAACAACAACACAGATTACAGATCAATCGTTTTATTATGCGTGAACATCATAGGAATGCATGCAGTGACCTGTCTGTGGGGGTTTCCCAAAATGGCGGCCACCTTCCGCCATTATCCGCCATTTTCCCACAATGGCGGTCACCTTCCGCCATTATCCGCCATTTTCCCACAATGGCGGTCACCTTCCGCCATTATCCGCCATTTTCCAACGATGGCGGCCAGACAAGTCTGGACATGTCCAAAGGTCACGCTCCATTCACCCAAATCGAAAGTGACGTCATTTTTACATCCGGGTGAAATAGACGTGGATTTAACCTCTCCCTACATTCATCCATGCGCTTCCGGAGCGCGCGCACGCGCTGCGGCCGGGGCGGGCCGGGCCCGGGCCGGGAAAGATGGAGGTAGTGTTTGAGCATTCTGAAAAAAAAACGGAAGTGACGTCACACACACACTTGCGCAGACCCACCAAACCACGTGAATGTTAGTCCAGGTGGATGCTCCCCCACCTAGGATTCACATGGATACCGCACTCGACACAATAGGCCCATGAGGGGCCCACCTAGACCCCAACACGTCTATGTCCATACTACGGTCAGGCTGCGCATGCGCAGAATGACCCTATGTCAACCTCACATCCACGCCATCAGAGACTCCCTCACATAGGCTTCACATGGATACGTCACACGACCCATTCGAACCGTGAATAGCCCATCTCTAACCCAAACACACCCCCAAAATTGCCTGCTTTCTATACTACAGCCAGGCTGCGCATGCGCAGAGTATTGACAACGTACGAACCATTAGTGTAGTCAAGTGCTCCTGCATGAGAGCTTCAAAATAAGACCTCATATGATACCATTGAACCATCAGGGACTCACCTAGACTCCAACATGTCCGCCCCGTATGGATTTATACATACATTGGGCTTATATCCCAGTATATGGGTCTATATGGGTGTATATGGGGCTCCTCGAACTTTTTCAAAAATTTCACCGATTCGCTCCGCGACACTTCCTATCGTGTTCTAAATGACGAGACTAAGAAAACAAATCCAAACAACCCTACCGCAAATGTCTAGAAGTAGGTTTCCCAGTGGGACATACATCGTTCCTGTACCCCAGTATATGGGTCTATATAGGTCTATATGGGTCTCGGTGACTTTTTCCAAAAATTTCACCGATTCGTGCCGGGACACTTCCTATCATGTTTGTCTTGACGAGACTAAGAAAACAAATCCAAACAACCACACCGCAAATGTATAGAAGTAGGTTTCCCAGTGAGGCAAACATAGCTAAATAATATATAGCCCTCCTGAGTATGAGGGCTATAGGTCGGCCCCAGTCACCTCCAGCGAGGGTTTTAGATAATTTTGTTACGAATCACTCACCTCTGAAACTTCCGAACATCTAATCTCTATCCCCTCCTGCGCACTATTTTAAAATCTTGCGCACTATTGTGAAATAGGGACGCATATATCGCCGTCTCTCTACGCGCCATGTTGGTGACGTCACGCTATATGTGTATATGGGCCATTTGCAATTGAACATGGCGCGCGAAGTGAAAGTCATCGACTGGAAAATTCAGACGGCGATATATTCGTAACTATTTCACAATAGTGCGCAAGATTTTAAAATAGTGCACAGGAGGGGATAGAGATTAGATGTACGGCAGTTTCAGAGGTGGGTGATTCGTAATAAAATTATCTAAAACCCTCGCTGGAGGTGACTGGGGCAGACCTATAGCCCTCATACTCGGGAGGCCTATATATTATTTAGCTAGGGCAAACATTGGTCCTACACCACTAGTATGTGATTTTATGGGTCTCCCTGAACATTTTCCAAAAATGTCACCGTTTCGCTCCGCGACACTTCCTATCATGTTTGTCTTGACGAGACTAAGAAAACGAGATCCCACAACCTATACCGAAAATGTCGAGAAGTAGGTTTCCCAGGATGGTCCTATTCCCGCCATACCCCATATAGGCATTTTCCCGTAATTTAGGATAAAGTCCGTGTTCCGTATTTTTTTCATGAAAAATTTTCCATACACCCACGCTGGAACTAGGGGGAGATAACTCTATTGATAGGCAAGTCCCAATAATCCCGGCGACCTATATACCCCCATACCCCATATAGCCATTTTCCAGGATTTTTCGATAAATCCGTGTTCCGTTTTTTTTTTCAGGAAAACTTTTACATGTACCCACCCATGACTGGATGCCCCATCACATAGGCTTCACATTGATACCTCATACAAATCCATCGGCCCATTAGGGGCTGCCCTAGATCCCAAAACGTCTATTTCCATACCCTTTTCCCACAATTCCCTGTCTGCGCATGCGCATGAATGCTTCACATTCATACCTCATATGACCCCATTGGACCATTAGGAACTCCCCTAGCTCCAAAACGTCTATTTCCATACCCTTTCCCCACAATTCCCTGTCTGCGCATGCGCAGAATGGTGACAACGCCCTCACATAGGCTTCACATTGATACCTCATATGACCCCATTGGACCATTAGGGACTCCCCTAGCTCCAAAACGTCTATTTTCATACCCTTTGGCCACTGCGCATGCGCAGAATGCCGATATTTCAACCCCGCACCCAGCCCATCAGATGCCCCTTGACGAATGCTTCACTTTGATACCTCACTCGACCCAATCGGATCATACAGCGTATTTCCAGCCTGGGGACTACTTTTTCTCCGCGGAAGCTTTTTCCCTCGACCGCATCACCGCATCACCGCGGATGAATTCGAGGTCAAAAGTCATGTGACCTTGCCTTCCCAGCCGAGGTCAAAATACTCGCTTCTGATTGGCTGTCAAAGCAAAAATTGGAACTCTTCTGTGTTCGGAGGTAGCTTTCTTTCTCAATATGCAAATTTCTGAGGTTAAAGGTCAAATTGACTCCATTCCTGTTAACACTACTACTAACAACATACTGCACCCAGTCACATTATCCTGATACTGGGCCAACCTGTCGTTCATCTATCCACTTAATGCTGAACACCAAATGCATCCAACTCTAGCAGCTGATATATTTATGTCAACAGCACTTGAATGTACATATATTTCGCCTCCGCACAAACCAAGTAAACTTAACCATGTGTGGCATGAGGGGGGGGGGTACTGGATTCTCTCGTGCTCCGAAACGGAGAAAAACAAACAGTCAAGATTTTGTGACTTTGTAACTTATCATATTGGGGTCATTTTGTATGGCAAGCCGTTTTGGTAGTTATTCATTTATTTTTGATATCAAAAAAAGAATTTTTGATATCTAAAATAGTGTTTTTGATATCAAAAATAGTATTTTTGACTATTTTGGATATCAAAAATTCTTTTTTCGATATCAAAAATAAAAGTTATTTTTGATATCAAAATACTATTTTGGATATCAAAAAAAAAATTTTTATATCAAAAATACTGTTTTTGATATCAAAAATTCATTTTTTGATATAATGCGCTCTCCCTTACCAAGATTTATCTCTCATCTTTGGCTTCATCTCAAAAAGTGCTACCATACAAAATAACTCATAAAAATCATAATGCAAATTACACAAATTCTGTCGTTGGTTGTTCATATATTCAAGAACTATCATTCAATCGAAATTTTCCCCTTCTTTATTGATTGATACAATTTCACTCCTCAGTCCCGACACCCGTCGTTTGGCGTCAAAGAAAAATGGAGAAAATGGCTGATTCGGGTAACCCAGCTCAGGCTAACGCTGTTGTTAGAAATGTTCCAAAATGCGTTGTCAGCTGTACAGGAAGCGAGAGAATCAACAATTATCCGATTAAATACCACAACGGCGCACATTTATTTTTGATATCAATAATTCTTTTGTTGATATCAAAAATAAAGAAATAAATACCAAAACGGCTTGCCATATGGCACGCCGTTTTGGTATTTATTCATTTATTTTTGATATCAAAAAAAGAATTTTTGATATCCAAAATAGTATTTTTGATATCAAACTTAGTAGTAGTATAAGCGTATTACAAGGCTCATTGACCTCAGAAATTTGCATAATTTGTGGCGGTCACGTGGCGGAGAGAGAGGTCAAGTGAACTATAGTTCCGGCAGGATGACCAAAAGCTACCTCTAACACAGGAGAGTTCCTGGAGGGGATGTATTCAGGATGTATTCATCCGCGGTGATGCGGTCTGGCCGCGGTTTTGGCTGTGATTCGGTCTCGGGGAAAAAGCTTCCGCGGAGAAAAAGTAGTCCCTAGATAAAATGGTCCGATGGGGTCGAGTGAGGTATCAAAGTGAAGCTTATGTGAAGGGGCATCTAATGGGCTGGGTGTGGGATTGAAATATCGGCATTGTGCGCATGCGCGGTGGCCGAAGGGTATGGAAATAGCCGTTTTGGAGCTAGGGGAGCCCCTAATGGTCGAATGGGGTCGAGTGAGGTATCAAAGTGAAGCCTAGGTGAAGGGGTATTTGATGGCTGGGCGGGTGCATGTAAAAATTTTCCTGAAAAAAAATAAATACGGAACACGGACTTTATCGAAAAACGTGGGAAAATGCCTATATGGGGTATGGGGGGTATATAGGTCGCCGGGCTTAACGGGCCTTGTCTATCAATAGAGTTATCTCCCCCTAGTTCCAGGGTGGGTGTATGTAAAATTTTTCCTGAAAAAATACGGAATACGGACTTTATCCTAAATTACGGGAAAATGCCTATATGGGGTATGGGGGGTATAGGACCATCCTGGGAAACCTACTTCTATACATTTGCGGTAGGGTTATGGGGTCTCGTTTTACTCGTCTCGTCATTTAGAACATGATGATAAGAAGTGTCCCGGAGCGAAACGGTGAAATTTTTGAAAAAAGTCACCGAGCTTCATATGTCCCATACTGGGGTATAGGACCGATGTTTGTCCCCCTGGGAAACGTACTTCTATACATTTGCGGTAGGGTTGTGGGGTCTCGTTTTACTCGTCTCGTCATTTAGAACATGATAGGAAGTGTCCCCGTGCGAATCGGTGAAAATTTTGAAAAAGTACGATATAGCCCCATATAGTTCCATACTGGGGTATAGGATCAATGTTTGTCCCCCCTGGGAAACGTACTTCTATACATTTGCGGTAGGGTTGTGGGGTCTCGTTTTACTCGTCTCGTCATTTAGAACATGATAGGAAGTGTCCCCGTGCGAATCGGTGAAATTTTTGAAAAAGTCACCGAGCCCCATATAGACCCATACTGGGGTATAGGTTCAATGTTTATCCTACTGGGAAACCCACTTCTATACATTTGCGGTAGGGTTGTGGGGTCTCGTTTTACTCGTCTCGTCATTTAGAACATGATAGGAAGTGTCCCCGTGCGAATCGGTGGAATTTTTGAAAAAGTCACCGAACCCCATATAGTCCCATACTGAGGGTATAGGATCAATGTTTGTCCCCCTGGGAAACGTACTTCTATACATTTGCGGTAGGGTTGTTGGGTAATATTCCCCCTCCACCAAAGAAAAAACTTGACAATCGATTGTCCTGAAACTCACCGACAGTGTGCCCAGTCCAAGGACCAACAAAAATTGGCAAAGAAAATAGGGTGTCGACCAGGCGGTTTTCAAGCTCAATTTTACACCGTAAAGTATGCCATGTGCTCGTAAGCTGAAAATGGCCCCAATTCACAGCCACACTTTCACACTTCCATCTGCATAGTGAGGCATGGGCCAATCCTACTGGCAAAATACCATGTACTGATTTGAAGCAAATCAACCAGTCAACTGAATGATATCACAAATATCAATAAACAAAAAGCCAACAAAAATTCTCATGGGGTCAAACCTGGTGGAATTTTAATTTCAAAGAATTTGAGGGGGACCAAAAATCCGCAACTGTGGACTAAGCCCTTTAAGTGAAGGGTACTTTTTGTGGATTTTTTTTATCTACTCCTTTCAATCTATGGGTCTGTACAAGTATAATGGTATATGACAGTCAATGGTTGAAAGTCATATTAAGATAAAACAGAGCCACAACTTTCCCCCTACCCCATTCATATTTTGACAGTTTTTGCGACGCCATTTTGTCAGGCTGGACCGCTATGTCAAATTTGAATATATTTGACTGAAAATTTTGCATTCAGTACTAATATTGTTTACTATTATGTTGAACACAATTCAAAACAATGATATTCACACCCAACACAGGACTGGAATTATGAAACCAGCACAGGAGCTTGGGCTAGAAGGGGGGGAAGGGGTGGATAACTCTTAGCATGACAGGGGAATATCTGTTACATTGTGTATAGTATTGCCATCTCCAATGCTGGTTTTATGGGAAGGGGTGGGGGTGGGGGGGGGGGGGTAGGGCTGTTTTAATGGTCCCAGAGGAATTATTCTGTGACACTAAAACTTCTGGGAAATTCCTGGGACAATTGACACCCCCCTCCCGATAAAACACCAACATTGATATTGGCAATTCTACACATCTTGTAACAGATATTTTCTGGCCATGCTAAGAGTTACCCCTCCCCCCCTTTCTAGTCCAAGCCCCTGTGCTGGTTCAATAATTTCAGTCCTGTGTTGGGTGTGAATAGCATTGTTTTGAATTGTGTTCAACTTGATAGTAAACAATAGTAGTTCTGGATGGAAAATTTCGAGTCAGATATGCAAATTTAATGTTACCTGAGAAAATGCCTGTTCTGTCATATAGGGTGCAGTCTACAGAAGGGCCATGGCATCTGAAATTAAACAGTAGGCAAGTTCATTTTATGCTAAACAGCAACCGTGTTATTAGAGAACCCCCATAGAACTATATATTTTCTGAAAGAGTAGGCTCTTGACATAAAGCCGAGACAGATGTAAGCCTTGTTGACGAAAATCAGGGTCCCCATAACCCATACTGAACTTGCTTCAAACTTCAGGAAAATCCTCTAAAATTGGTCCAAAATGGGTAATATTCCCCTCCACCAAAGAAAAAACTTGACAATCGATTGTCCTGAAACTCACCGACAGTGTGCCCAGTCCAAGGACCAACAAAAATTGGCAAAGAAAATAGGGTGTCGACCAGGCGGTTTTCAAGCTCAATTTTACACCGTAAAGTATGCCATGTGCTCGTAAGCTGAAAATGGCCCCAATTCACAGCCACACTTTCACACTTCCATCTGCATAGTGAGGCATGGGCCAATCCTACTGGCAAAATACCATGTACTGATTTGAAGCAAATCAACTAGTCAACTGAATGATATCACAAATATCAATAAACAAAAAGCCAACAAAAATTCTCATGGGGTCAAACCTGGTGGAATTTTAATTTCAAAGAATTTGAGGGGGACCAAAAATCCGCAACTTGGACTGAGCCCTTTAAGTGAAGGGTACTTTTTTGTGGATTTTTTTTTATCTACTCCTTTCAATCTATGGGTCTGTACAAGTATAATGGTATATGACAGTCAATGGTTGAAAGTCGTATTAAGATAAAACAGAGCCACAACTTTCCCCATACCCCATTCATATTTTGACAGTTTTTGCGACGCCATTTTGTCAGGCTGGACCGCTATGTCAAATTTGAATATATTTGACTGAAAATTTTGCATTCAGTACTAATATTGTTTACTATTATGTTGAACACAATTCAAACCAATGATATTCACACCCAACACAGGACTGGAAGCATGAAACCAGCACAGGAGCTTGGGCTAGAAGGGGGGGGGAAGGGGTGGATAACTCTTAGCATGACAGGGGAATATCTGTTACATTATGTATAGTATTGCCATCTCCAATGCTGGTTTTATGGGGGGGGATAGGGCCGTTTTAATGGTCCCAGAGGAATTATTCTGTGACACTAAAACTTCTGGGAAATTCCTGGGACAATTGACACCCCCCTCCCGATAAAACACCAACATTGATATTGGCAATTCTACACATCTTGTAACAGATATTTTCTGGCCATGCAAAGAGTTACCCCTCCCCCCCTTTCTAGTCCAAGCCCCTGTGCTGGTTCAATAATTTCAGTCCTGTGTTGGGTGTGAATAGCATTGTTTTGAATTGTGTTCAACTTGATAGTAAACAATAGTAGTTCTGGATGGAAAATTTCGAGTCAGATATGCAAATTTAATGTTACCTGAGAAAATACCTGTTCTGTCATATAGGTAGTAGTCTATAGA